>JARUPZ010000027.1:7838967-8021467 GCA_031213475.1 Nereocystis luetkeana
TCGCAGTGAGGGGGGGGGGGCGGGGGGCGGGGAGACCGACTTTTTTTGTTGCATGCCTTTTGATCATTTGACCGTTATTTTCGGACGGACTTTTGGTTGGGTTAGGTTGGGTTTGGTTTTGTTTTGGCTATCAACTCAACTGCCTCCTGCCCGGGTTGTTTGTTCGATAAGGTGCGCGCGGGGGTGGGGATAGGTGTGGGGTGGGGTGGGGTGATGGCTGTTGGTTTTTTGGGTTGGAGGTGGCTATAGGGTACTTTGGGTTTGTTTTTGTTCGGGTTGGTCTGGGGCTGGTTTCGGTTGATTCCCCGCTGTGGTCCCGGTCGGCTCTTGGGTTTTAGTTGATTTTGTTGGCGTTCGATCCGTTCGGCTCGAGCCGGTTCGAAAGACCGATGCTAGACTTCATTCAGCTGCGTGCGAACTATTAGTGACGAACGAACGTACTCTACTGATATCTATAACTAGTACCAAAAACTAACGTATAAAAAAAACGGTCCTGACCAATGAAAATTCTGATGAAATTGTGTGTGTGTGTGTAAAAATTGTTGAAAAGAACGGCGAGGTGGAGCGCACATTCAAGATCATGGACGAGATGTACGAGGCCAAGATAAGCCCGACCGTCGTGTCCTTCTGCAGCGCCATCAGCGCATGCGGAAAGGTGAGGAGGGGTGTGGGTGTGGGTACCCAGGAGGGGAGAAAGACGATTGGGCACACCTCGCTACGCACTTTTAGTTGTTTCTTTTGTTTGGTTTGGTTTCAGCTAATTTTGTTTCGTTTCGTAGTGTGCTTGTGTGTGTGTGTGTGTGTGTGTGTGTGTGTTTTTCGTGTTATTAATACTGTTTCCTTCGGGAGTTTTGTTTCGCGTTTTTGTTCCCTTTTTTGAGACTTTGCTGCGATACGCTAGCGGTCGAATGAACGGTGGCAGCAGCTAGTAGTGGTCACCAATGCCGCGGTCAGGGTTGGTACCTTGTTTTCTTAGCTCAATGTTTTTTCACCCGGCACGCGTATTTCTGAAGAGAATGTGTTTGCGCAAAGCCCGACCAACGCTTTTACGAAGTACCTGGTATGAGCTACAGCTAGCTAGCTGCAGCAGTAGTCCTAAAAACCAATGCCAGGTACACTATTACGGGGGACCATAGTTAATAGGACCAAATATTGTTAGTAAAAATGGTTAAATATATAGATTTTTATGCGTACCATAGGTCCTGTTAACTATGGTCCTCCGTAATAGATGACGTGTCATACTACCACTCTGAGGTTGACCCCAAAGTCCAAAGGTGTTTCTAGAGGAGCTCAACCGCGCAGAAAGCATTGAGCCGGAAGGGTGCGACTCTGTCACGGTGGCCCTGCGCCGCGGGGAAAGAGGCTTCCCGCACGTATTTGTCGAAGAGTACGAAGGTAGCGTGTATGGAAAGCCTATCCTGTTTGTTGTTGTTGTTCTCACGTTAACTCATCGCCACAATGCAATGCAGTCCGTGGTCGGAGGACAGGCTCCAATAACTCTGGAGTTGGAAGAAATACCTCGGTAAAAAATAAAGCAAGCAAAAGAATAATACACATGATCGCTGAAGCACGTCTACACCTCAGACGATACGTAGAAAGGGAGGTCCGCGCACGTACGCTGTACAAGCCGCCACTATCTTATCTATCTATTGTCAACCGCGTATTTTACACGGACCCAACATTTTCGGTTCACGGCAGTAGTTACACGGATCCAACATTTTGAGCCTGTTCTACTGTGGGCCTACCTGAGAGTGTATTAGTAATAGTCGTATACCCTGGTAGCTTGTTGGGATAGAAAGAGTACCTGCTAGTCAGTAGCAGTAGTAGCAGCAGCAGTAGTGGTAGTAGCAGTAGTAGTAGTAGTAGTAGTAGTAGTAGTAGTAGTAGTAGTAGTAGTAGTAGTAGTAGTAGTAGCAGTAGTAGTAGTAGTAGCAGGAGCAGGAGCAGGAGCAGGAGCAGGAGCAGGAGCAGGAGCAGGAGCAGTAGCAGTAGCAGTAGCAGTAGCAGGAGCAGGAGCAGGAGCAGGAGCAGGAGCAGGAGCAGTAGTAGTAGTAGTAGTAGTAGTAGTAGTAGTAGTAGTAGTAGTAGTAGTAGCAGTAGCAGTAGCAGTAGCAGTAGCAGTAGCAGTAGTAGTAGTAGTAGTAGTAGTAGCAGTAGCAGTAGCAGTAGCAGTAGCAGTAGCAGTAGTACTAGTAGTAGTAGTAGTAGTAGTAGTAGTAGTAGTAGTAGTAGTAGTAGTAGTAGTAGTAGTAGTAGTAGTAGTAGTAGTAGAAGAAGTAGTAGTAGTAGTAGTAGTAGTGGTCATGGTTGGTAGCTGTTCATTAATCATCGTAGTCTGTAGTAGAAATGGCGGTAGTGGTGCTGGCAGCAGTAGAAGTGGTAGTAGTCGCAACGCCCCAACTCTCACGCACTCCCTCCCTCCCCCCCTATGGAAACACAGGGTATGCAATGGCGAAGGGCTCTGGCGCTGCTGGTGCGCATGCAGCACGACGAGATAATGCCCAACCTGCAGTGCCTAAACGCCGCCATTCACGCCCTCGGCCTGTCGGAGGAATGGCGGAGGGCGGAGGCTATCATGGAGGTCATCTGGAAGTCCGGCATGGCCCCCGACGTCGTGAGCTACAACAGCATCGCCATGGCCTACGCGTCGGTGAGGAAGGGGAGCGGGGGCGGGAAGGAATTGCCCGGGGAGGGGGTAGCGGGGGGAGGGCGGGGAGGAAGGAGGGGGGAGGGGGGAGGGGGGGGGGCGGGGTACTCGATCGGAGAGATGCACTCGATCTCATGCATGGCCGTAGTCGCATGACCATAGGCCCGGGGGGAGGGGGGGGGGGGGTACTTGCTGTCATGCATGGCCGTGGTGGTATCGCCGTAGTGGGGGGGGCATTGTGATTTGGTGGGGGGAGGTGGAGATCATTGTGATTGGTGGGAGGGGGGGGTCATTGTGATTCGGGGGGCTGGGGGGGGTCGTTGTGATTGGTGGGGGGGAGGGGGGGGGGGTGTACTCGATACCGGTATCATGCATGGCCATGCATTGCCCACTGCAGTGCTTACTGCATACGTGGCAACGTAGTATCTCTGTGGCGTAGCTTTGTGACCACATAACTTTGTATCTCTTCTAGGATTGAAGAATCGGCACGGACACTGGTTGTGCTGGATGTCGACGGGGAGAAAAAACGGTTTATTGTGAAGAACACACTCACATAGTCGTATGACCATAGGGGGGGGGTTGGGAGGGGGGGTGGGGGAGATTATTGTGATTGGATGGGGTCGGGCGGGAGGAAAGCGGGGAGGGGCTGGAGGGGTACGGTTATCAGTATTGGTTGGGGGAGGCGTGGGGACATTTTTATTGGTGGAGGGGGAGGGTAAGAAAGCGCGCGGAAGGGGGGGGGGGGGGGGGGGGGTACTGTGTCGGTGGGGAAGAAGAGGTGTGTGGGGGGGGGGAAGCGTCGTGACTGATGGCGAGAAGGGAGGGGGGGAGTGGGGAGGGGAGGGTCGCCGTTTTTTTGGGTGGGGCTCTTGTAGATTGTCTTGCCTTCCCGGGAAGGTTGGTTGTACCTGCAGCAGCGCTTACCTCTTCACGGTCGATTTACGAAAAAAAAAAACGAGAACGCAGCGAAGTGAGTGTGTGTGCTGAACTTTTGATTTTTTTATTTTTTTTTTAGTTTTGTGGCTATTTTTCCAATATGTAGTAGATGCATTATTCATGTAGGAGCATCCACTCACTCACTCACGCACGGACGGATGGACGGCCGGACGATTGTTCTTCGTTGTACGGGTGCGGAAGGCCCTCTCTCTTTTGTGTGTTGTTTTTTCGCTCGGTGTTATTCCGGTGTGACCTGCGAAACGTAAACTATTTCCGAATGTCGTTGAGCGAAACGCCACAGCCGAAACCAGCCCAAACTAAGCCGAACTGAACCGAACCAATCCAAATATTTCGGCCGAGACCCAATCAAACCTAATGGAACCAAACTGGCAACGGAAAAGAGAGCAGACGGGCGAGGCAGACCGCGCATTGGGGGTGGTGAGGACAATGCGATCGACGGCAACAACCAAACGAAACCGAAACAAAACCGAAACAAATGGAACGCAACTACGTATAACCGAAGCGTGACTAAAACCGAAACCGAAACCGCACCGCACCGCACCGCACCGCACCGAGCGCACCGAAACAAAAAAGGTAAAAACCTAAACCAAACTAATCCAAGCCATCCAACCACCAAACCAAACCAAGCCGATCAAGCGAACAAACCAACCAAACCAAACCGAACCGAACCGAATC
This sequence comes from Nereocystis luetkeana, assembly GCA_031213475.1. Classification (NCBI taxonomy): domain Eukaryota; class Phaeophyceae; order Laminariales; family Laminariaceae; genus Nereocystis; species Nereocystis luetkeana. The sequence goes on from JARUPZ010000027.1 coordinate 7,843,247, forward strand.
GAATCGAACCGAACAGAACAGAACAGAACAGAACAGAACAGAACAGAACAGAACAGAACATAATAGAACAGAACCAAGCCAAACGAAACCAAACCAATCATCAATCGCAACGAAACGAAACGAGACGAAACGTAACGAAACGTAACGAAACGCAACAAACGAAAAACGAAAATGAAGCGAACCGAAACATCGCGAAACCGAAACCAAAAACCCTTCGAAAACGGACTGAATGCAACAGGCGGGCGAGGCGGACCGAGCCCTAGAGGTACTGGAGACGATGCGATCGAACGGGGTGGACCCGGACGAGGTTACGTTCGGCACTCTGCTGACGGCGTGCGAGGGGGAAAACGCTTTCAGCACCATGCGAGCGCTCATGGATGACATGGACCAAATGGGTGAGCGAGCGGAGAGAGAAAAGGGGTGTCTGAAGAGAAGGCGGGGGAGGAGGACAGGGGGGGGGGGGGGGGGGGGGTACTCGATATCATGTATGGCCGTAGTGGTATGAGCATAGACCCTCGCATCCCTAAAGATTAGAGAAGCACACACATTGCGAGCTGAACGTTTTGGTGGATGTGGGAAGAGGGGGAGGGGAGCGGGAGAGGGGGGAGGGGGGGTGTACTCATGAAATTGCAATGGCCAAGCGGATGCGGGGGGGGGGGGGGGGGGGTAGAGAGAGAGGTTAAAGAAACATCATACATCTTGGTGTTTTATTTTTGGGTTTGGAGTAAGGAAGCGTGTGTGTCGTGGGGGGGGGGGGACAGAGACGCAGTGAAAATGGCGGTGTTAACGTGACAAATGTATTGCCCGCGCGAGATGTGAAGCATTGATTCGTGCGCCATGTTGTGTACCACTTGCTCCCGAGATGTAAGAGGACCGTTTGGATGAGGCAGTGGTGGGTATGTGCAAACGGTCCCTTTTCTTCGGATCTGACTTGAGGTGATGCGTTTGACATCACGCCTTTTTGGTTCGGAAATATATGGAGTGTTTTGAGTATTCTTGTCACTGGCCACACGGTGCTTATGGTTGCGGACAGAGTGATACCAGATTTATTTATATATAGAGAGAGGCGTTCTACGATAGAGGTGTCACTTTTAGGCCACCACGACGTCCTTTGCCGGGCGGCAGTTGAAGGAGGCACAGTACCGTGGGGACATTTGCAGTTATTGAAGGTGCACGCCCCACGCATCCCAAGCGTCAGTCGTGTACATACCGCACTACCAGTATGCCTTTTGAGGGGGACATATTGATCAGAACCTCAGAAAAAATAGGGTGAAGCTCCATCATTGTTGCAGAAACGCCTCCATATTCGTGTATATGATGTGTATGTATAGAGGGATGGCGGCCCGCACTCTGGCTGTGATTCATAACGCGACTGCTATGGGGGACCATAGTATACAGGACCAAATATTGTCAGTAAAAATAGGTAAATATATTGGGTTTTCTTCGTCCCGTAGGCCCTATTTACTGTGGTCCCCCGTAGCACGGTTCCGGGGGATCGTACAGTAGTAATCAGGACCCATCATGTACCCAAAAAGCTATATATTCCAGTATTTTTACGAAGCATATTTGGTCCTGATTACTATGGCCCTCCGGAATAGTGGTCTGTTCATTGAAGCTGTCGTCCATACGCAAGTCCGCCTCACAAGCGGTTTTTAGTAGGATGCAGCTCACCCTTCATGCGACTCGCCAGACACCTCACGGCGCTTCGCGCTTGGTGCAAGCAGTGTCTGCCTGGTCGGTGAAAACCCGACATGCTCCGTCTCGGCATTGTAGGGATGCGAGGGTCTATGGTCATACGACTACGGCCATGCATGAGATCGAGTACATCTTTCCTATCGAGTACACCCCCCCCCCCTCCTGCTGACTCAATGGTATCCGTTTCTCAACGTGTATATATGTACCAGGTGTATGCCGTTGTGGAGGCTTTCGCCGTTTCGCGTCGTGTATTGGCGTGTTTTATACCGGGTATGGTTTTTTGTTTATTTTCATCTCGTGTTCTTCAAGTTTGTGCTCGTGTAATTTCGTGAGGGTTGCTTTCTTTCTCTCGTGTTTTTTCTCAAGTTGTGTCGTGTGTGTGTGTGTTTTTTATGGGGGGGTTTTCATTTTGGTGTGTTTTGGTTGTGCTCTGTTGTATTTTTTTCAAGCTGTGTCGTGTTGATGTTTTTGTGGTGTTTTTTTAATCGTGTCCTGTTGCGTCGTGTGTGTCTTGTTGGTGTTTTGGTGTTGCTGTCCCTCACTCGGTTTGACACCAACGATATCGTACAGGGGATAAGGGGTGGGACAGCACCTAACCTAACCTTTCTGCGGCTCTTCACTTGAACAGCTCCACCCCCCCCACCCCCACCCCCCGCCCAAACACGGACGTTTTGGTGAAATAATGTAGAGGCTCAACCCTTCTGGTAGTCTCGTTTTCGAATCAAACCACTCATTTTCTAGCTAGTTGTTAGCCAGTAATAGTTGGTTAGTTAGTTGGTCGGCGATCGAAAACAACTGCAGGGAAATCTGCAGCAATTAAACTTGTTATGTTGGCGTATATTTTTTGTGTTGGGCTTTTTGTCGGTGCTTTCGCGCCCTCTCACGGTCTTTCTCTCTATTCCCCCCCGCCACCCCCCACCCTACGCTCCGTCACGAGAGGGGCGTGTGATCAATGGCTAAACGATTTGATGCCAGTAACAAATGAGTACCCCCCCCCCCCCCCCCCCCTCTCCTCGCCCCCCACCCCAAGCGAAAAATGGATGTATTAGGTACAAACGCTTCGGCTGTGACTGCGACCGATTGAAGTTGCCGAAAGTTGCGCGCTTGTTTTCTACCAGGTACGTATTTCCCCGAAAGAAAAATAAATATAGACGACATCTCTTCTCTCTCCCCCCCCCCCCGCCCCCTCCCCTTCCCACCACGTTTTTGTTTTGTCTCACCCGACGACCGATGGAGCAGGCATAGACAAGACGGTGATCCACTTCAGCGCCGCGATCGACGCGGCTAACCGAATGGAGGAGACCGGCATGGCCTGGGAGCTGTGGAGGCTCATGGGCGTCGGCGGCGTGCAGCCGAACAACTACGCTTACAGCTCCATCATCACCACCGCTGCTATAGACAGGGACGTCAGCACCGCCTTGAAGCTGCTGGAGGAAATGAAAACGTGAGTTGAGAGCCGACGTGGAGGGGAGGGAGGGCTCCACACCAGGTAGCAGTTTTTTTTTTTTCTCGTTTGGCTCGGCCAGGTCTGGTATGTGCCTACGGACTTGTTTTTTCTGTACATAATGTTACGTAGCCAGTGTGCCAACAACTTATTCCGTCTGCCGGCCGCCTTGTTTTGGTCTGTCAACCGGCTTGGTTTCACGCTGACTTGCTTCGTCGTCGTGTTGGCGCACTTGTTTCAGCCGGCCGACTATTAATAGTTTAGTCTGTCTGTACGCCGACTTGTTTTCGCGCGGCCGACTTGTTTTTTTCGTCGACCGAGTTGCTCGTTGTTTCGACCGGTCGACTATTAATAGTTCAGTCTGTCTGTACGCCGACTTGTTTTCGCGCGGCCGACTTGCTTTTTTTCGTCGACCGAGTTGCTCGTTGTTTCGACCGGTCGACGCTTAATGGTTCAGTCTGTGTCTATACGCCGACTTGTTTTCGCGCGGCGGACTTGTTTTTTTCGTCGACCGAGTTGCTCGTGTCGGCCCCACTTTTTTTTTTTTGTCAGCCGACTTTTACTTTGGTCGGCCGACTTGTTTTTATCAGCCGTCTTGTCTTTTGTCAGCCGATCGTATGTTCGGTCGGCCGACATGTCATCGTTGCCCATGGAGCGATGATGATGACCAAGTTGCGGTCGTTCTCGTGGTCAGTGACGCATGCACGACTTGACCTAAGCCGTAGTGGGGAGGAGGGCGTGCTGTTTGTGACCCCGGATCTGAGTCACGGCTAGGAAGGAGAGAGAAAAAAACGGCGAAGATATTAAAAGGGAAGAGCAAAAAGGAAGAACAACAAGAGCCCATGACTATTTGTAGCCCACACAACTGCTGTAGCTCCTCAGTACATCTTGATGCTGTATCGAGATTTCACCGGTCAACTACATTTCAGCCATTTAATGGAAGCTCGACCGAGGGTCTAGACAGCCCTCTCTCGTGTACCGTATAGCCCCGGCGTGTCTGAAATATCAGGCAGTCGTGTTGTTTATGGTAGCTGCAGCAGCAGCAGCAGCGCCGGCGGCAGCAAGGCCAGCAGCAGCGGCAGCAGGAGCGGCAAGGCCGGCAGCAGCAGCGGCAGCAGCAGCAGCGGTAGCAGCAGCACCGGCGGCAGCAAGGCCAGCGGCAGCAGCAGCAGCAGCAAGGCCAGCAGCAGCAGCAGCAGCAGCAGCAGCAGTAGCAGCAGCAGCGGCGGCGGCGGTGGTGGTAGCAGTAGCAGCGGCAGCAGCGGGCGACAGCTGCGAGGGAGATATCGAACGCAACGCGTGATCCTCCTTTTTTGCTGTAACCCGTTATACTGGTAGTATACAACTACCCGTGTATGAAATTTTAGCCAAGCCAAACACCTGGTAGACCCTCCACCCCATCATCTCCTCAGCAGCAGCTTCCCCCGCCCCCCTCCTCCGCTGCCCCGCCTTTTCCCCATTCCCGTGTTTGCTTTCCTACCTCACCCGCGGACCTCACGATTCGGTTCGGTTCGGTTCGGTTCGGTTCGAATTTCCATTCGATTTGGCTCGATTCGGCTCGATTACATGCCGTTCGGTTCGGTTCTTGTTCGGTTCTTGTTCGGTCCTTATGCGGTGCGGTTCGGTGCGATGGGGTTCGATTCGATTCGATTTTTTTTGTTGGTGCGGTTCGGTTCGACACACGATTCGCTTCGGGACGTGTGTGTTTTGTGTGTGTGTGTTGTGTGTTCATGTGCGTGGCGTGGTGGAAAGCAGCAAGGATATCGCGATCGACGTGGTTACGTACACGAGCGCCATCTGCGCGTGCGGGCCCGACTGGGCGCTGGCCCTCGAGGTCCTCGAGGACATGGCCCAGGACGGCGTGCCCCCCAACCTCCTATCCTTCACGGCCGCGATGGGCGCGTGCCTCAAGGGGGAGGAGTACCAGGAGGCCGTGGCGGTGTTCGCGAGGATGAAGGCCGCGGGCATAGCGCCGGACCTCCGGGCGTACAACCTGGCCATGTTAGCCCACGAGAGCGATGGGAACCACTACGGGCGCCTCATCGTCGAGGCGGAGATGCAGTCGGCGGGTTTGATGTCGCAGGACCGGGAGTGGGAGACGGGGTGGCAGCCGCCGCCGGACGGGGCGCAGGGGGGCTTTGACGATTGGTGATTTCCGGTGACCTACGAGAGCAGTCGGTGTATTTGCTTGCTGTGCTTGCTGGGCTTGCGCTTGCTCGCTGGGTTGATGGGTGTCGGCCGGTGCTGCACGCACGGTCATGGGTGACTCGACACCTTGTACGGGTCCGTTCGTGCGCTGGGTTTGCTAGACCTATGCTGCCTGGCTGCTTGGTTGCTGGGCTTGCTGGTCTGCTGGGTCGCGCGGTCACAGCAACTCGACACTTGGTACCGTCCGTTCATAAAGGGATTGCTTGCTGGGTTGCTGAGTTGCACGGTTACGATAATCGAAACGGTTACATACATGTGCTGGACTTGCTGGGTGACGTTTCATTGCTTGCCTGCCTGCCTGCTTGCTTGCTTGCCTGCTTGTTTGCTTGCTTAACCGTCTGCTTGCCTACCTGCCGCCTAACCGGGTGGATGGTGGTGGCGACGCGTGTTGGTAAACGTCACGAGTCGAAAAAGGGAGGAGGGAGGGGGGCTATTAGCTGGCATCCCCTTTGGCATAGAATATGAGGTTGAGTTGGGCGGGGTATGCACGGGGGAGGGAAGGACGACCGCAGGGTTGGAGGTATTAGTTAATAGATGGTGCCCCCGGATCGGTTGGGCAAGATTGGTCGGGGGGGGAGGAAGAGGGGATGAAGGACAGGGAGGCGGGGCCGGGGGGGGGGGGGGGGGAGGGGGTGCACTCGATATCATGCATGGCCGTAGTCGTATGACCATAGACCCTCGCATCCCTACAAAGCCGGGACGGAGCACGCCGGGTTTTTACCGACCAGAGAGTCGGAACGGGGTGGGAAAGAAGGGCTGGATCGTGTGTTTTCTCAGGGTGTAACGTTTTTTTTTCGTTCTTGTTTTTTTTTTCGCTCCCCGCGCGTGCTTGTCTAGTTAGTCTCCGGAGAGAAAAGGTTTCTTGAGGGCTTCTGTGCCTTCTTCAAGGAGAGGAGAGGAGGGAAGCGTCGCTATTCCTGATTTTGGGAATTGGCAGCAAAGCAACATCGTCATCGTCGTACCGCGACACAGCGAGTACTTACTATTACGAGGGGCCATATTAAATAGGACCTACGGTGAATACAAACACCTATATATTTCCCTCTTTTTACTAACAATATTTGGTCCTATTTGCTATGGTCCCCCGTGATAGTACCTCTGCGCACCTGGGCTGCAGCTGCTGTGCGCTCAAAGTCACCGCCTCCTCGAAGCTGGATGCGGAGTGTGCCTTGCATTCGCGTGTGTCCGGACCGGTTGGTTTATTTTTTGTTTTTATTGGGGTCCTGGTACCGACAAGTGTTTGGACCGTTTCGTCTGTTTTTTCGGTCTGTTTCCCTTTTCCCCACAACCAGCTAAAAGGTGCTGCGTTGTTTATCCCCTTGAAGGCACTAGCAAGTAAAGAAAATCATGCTATCATCCCCGCGTATATACGTATGTGGTTGGAGTTCAAGATGGAAGGAGGCGTGCCGATATGGGTGAGAACATCGTGGAGAGATGGAGGGACGGGCCGGGCCGGGCCGGGCCGGGCCGGGGTGGTGGAAGTGTTGGAAGTGGGGAGGGAAGAGGGGGGTTGGGAGGTGTCATCATCGTGCCGGGCGTGCAACGTCGTGCTTGGGCTCACGCGCGCGCCCCGGTCAAAGTTTCACGGCAGCGGCGGCGGCGGTAGTAGTAGTTGGTGGTAGGGGGTTCTCATTTGGCTGGTGGCTATTTGTTGGCGGTAGCAGTGTCTGTCGCAAGGGGTAGGGTAGAGGGCAGCAGCGACAGCGTCAGCGGCGGCGGTGGTCGCGAGCTGTGTTTCTGGCGCTTTGCGGCAGGATGTGATTAGCGGTGGGTAGCAGAGCTTTTTCGTTGCCGGCAGGGGCAACTTTGGCTTGGCTTTGTCCCTGTGCGTGCAAGGGGGCGAGGCTGGGCGGGCGGGAGGCGAGGCTGGGCAGGCGGGGGGGGGGGGGAGGGCAAGGAGCGGCAACATTATTATTAACAGCAGCAACAGGAGTGGGAGGGGTTCGTTTTTTCGTTCTTGCGTGTGTTGCACGCGCTCCTGTCGGAAGAAACTATTAGTCGCAGTGGCGGAGGGGGTGTACGGAGGCTGACGGAATGACCCCGGGCTTTTGCGTGTTTTTCGTATGCTTGTGGCTTAGTCTGCGGCGAATTTGGAGCGTGTTTTTTTCAGGCTATTATTGTTGTACGTGCGGTGTTTACGAGTAGTACCCTCTTGCCGTACGTTCCGTCTCTTTTTTTGTTTGTTTTGTTGTTCGGAGACTTGTTATGATGATAGAAACAACGAGCGAAGCGAATGAGGGCAGGCAGCGGACGAGGGACGGCAGGCAACGCGCGGCGAGGGATACAACGAAAGAAGAGAGTGGAAATTCGATAATCTATTGAAGGAGAGGCATCGCCGTCGTTAGTTTGTGATGTTTTCGCCACGCCCAGCAGGGGGCAGCGAACAAGGCTAGCAGCCTAGACTATTACGTCTACACGACACGACTTTTTTCTTTTTTTTTTTCTGCCCCGGAGAGCGAGAGGAAATTCCTGTCCACACTTATTTATCAAGTTTTCGTGTACCGGTTCGAACCCGGTTCGTTTCTTCCACCTTTGTTTTTTTACATACCTATAGTAATACTACAGGGATTCTTGTGTTTCGCCCATCTCTTACCGCACGTAGACTCTAAAATCCTAATAGCTTCAGTATTGGGATTTTTTCCGTTCCCTACGTAGATTCACGTGCCATCTCTGTTGTCTCGAGAATTCCTGAAAGTGTCTCGTCTGTCTGTCGCCCTTTACCCATCAAAACGAACTGCTCGAGCTCCCAGCTCTGCTCCAGATTGTGTAGCCAATCAGCAATCCCCTACCTGATACGTAAAATCTATACGGCTTGGACTTTTTGACTACCCGAACAAAAATAAAAAAAGTGGTCGGCAAGAAGCCCAGTGCCACAACAACAGCAGCTCGACGGGGCAACTCTCACTCACCAAAAAACAGCAGCATTTTTGTCTTATCGCGCCTGTAGCAGGGGGGCTAACGAAAAGGCGAGAACTCCGACATAGACAAGCCTTGGTCGTTCGCTTAGTCTGGAATTTGAAGTACCGCCTGGTTATCCTCATGAATATTATACCCACAAGGAGGTTATTACATCTATCTGTTCGATATAGCCTGTCCCACTGAACAGAAGAAGAACATACGATGGTTACGTCGGGGTATTGTAGAATATATCTTCTACTATGAGAATGTTGTAGAGAATATTCCTTGGGGTCCAAGTAGTGGCGGAGTGTCCGTCGGGTTGTTGCGTACATACGATACAGCATGGGGATGGTACGTAGAACGTTACTGTGGTGGTCTGTTGGTAATAGCCCTAGGAACGTTCTGGTATGTATGCTGTGGAATTCTAGTGTTGTGGTGGTTGGAGCTAGGGCATGGTACGAGTACCCTCCCCACTCGCCTCACTCCACCTCTTTCCCTTCTTATACAGCAACCGAGACCAGCTAATAATAAAGACAGCTACATATCATCTTCTCCACACTGTGTGTTGCAGTGTAGCTCGCACCCTGAGACGGGGTTGCTCGGAGCTCATTATCCACCGTATTACCCAGCCAGTTCAACATGACTCGGGATATGACCGGATGTTGAACTGGCTGGGTAATACGGTGGATAATGAGCTCCGAGCAACCCCGTCTCAGGGTGCGAGCTACACTGCAACACACAGTGTGGAGAAGATGATATGTAGATGTCTTTGCTACCCTGGCTAGCACTCGCATTCGCCGATCCCTTGTTGCGCGACCTACCATTGTTACGGTTCCCGCGACCACCTCCGTGGCTACCTCCACGTCCACCCCCGCGGCCACCTCGGGCGGCTCCGTTCGAGGACAGTGCCTGGCCCACGTTCTTCCCTTTTGACACGGGAAGTCTGAGGTGCCTCTGCCTCACGATGTTCTCTATTTCTACTCGAGTGATTTCATCGCGGTATAGGAGTGTGCGTTGCTCTATCTCGTAGTCATCCGTCAGTACTCTTACCAGCTTACGGTTCACATCATCAACCATGTGAACCGTAAGCTGGTAAGAGTACTGACGGATGACTACGAGATAGAGCAACGCACACTCCTATACCGCGATGAAATCACTCGAGTAGAAATAGAGAACATCGTGAGGCAGAGGCACCTCAGACTTCCCGTGTCAAAAGGGAAGAACGTGGGCCAGGCACTGTTCTCGAACGGAGCCGCCCGAGGTGGCCGCGGGGGTGGACGTGGAGGTAGCCACGGAGGTGGTCGCGGGAACCGTAACAATGAATGGTAGGTCGCGCAACAAGGGATCGGCGAATGCGAGTGCTAGCCAGGGTAGCAAAGACATCTACATATCATCTTCTCCACACTGTGTGTTGCAGTGTAGCTCGCACCCTGAGACGGGGTTGCTCGGAGCTCATTATCCACCGTATTACCCATCAAATGAATCCGACCACTTGATCTGTGTGGCAATTGATCTCGGCTGAAACCAATCGCATAGCATTTTCCATGCACCGCTTGGCGATTGCCTGGCAAACACTCTGTCCAAAAGGTCAGTATCAGAAATACCCTCCGTCACACAAATCCATGCGATGCGGGCGTTTCTGATGTGCGAGGGGGTCAAGCCTTGGGCGAGGAAGTACTGCGTGTCCTTAGCTGTGTCTCCTACCGTTACCTCTATGTCCGTAAGAAGCGAACCCAAACAACCACTCATCGAAACGCAAGCCTTAAAGCGCTTGCTCCAAACAGGGAAATCTTCGTGAGGGTCCGACACGAGATCAGATGATGGAAATGCTGCGGTCCGTGATGAGCGGACAGCAGGCTGGAAGAGCGGTTGGCCAGAGGTGACGCCCGAGGAGAGGGTGCATCTGACTCTGGCAGGGGCAACCAGCATGGAGCCGACACCGGTGGGAGCTTGCCGACCCTAGGTGTTGTAGACGAGGCTATTAATAGAGAACTTGTAGAGAGTGCAAGTGCAGGTGTAAACATAGGTCCGCGCGAGTACAGCAGCATTAAGCAGGCGGTCCCCAAGTACAGCGGTAAGCCCGAAGAATTTCATGGGCTCTTCGCCCTTCTCCATCTTCACCGCATCAAATGAATCCGACCACTTGATCTGTGTGGCAATTGATCTCGGCTGAAACCAATCGCATAGCATTTTCCATGCACCGCTTGGCGATTGCATGGCAAACACTCTGTCCAAAAGGTCAGTATCAGAAATACCCTCCGTCACACAAATCCATGCGATGCGGGCGTTTCTGATGTGCGAGGGGGTCAAGCCTTGGGCGAGGAAGTACTGCGTGTCCTTAGCTGTGTCTCCTACCGTTACCTCTATGTCCGTAAGAAGCGAACCCAAACAACCACTCATCGAAACGAAAGCCTTAAAGCGCTTGCTCCAAACAGGGAAATCTTCGGGCTTGCCGTTGTACTTGGGGACCGCCTGCTTAATGCTGCTGTACTCGCGCGGACCTATGTTTACACCTGCACTTGCACTCTCTACAAGTTCTCTAGCCTCGTCTACAACACCTAGGGTCGGCAAGCTCCCACCGGTGTCGGCTCCATGCTGGTTGCCCCTGCCAGAGTCAGATGCACCCTCTCCTCGGGCGTCACCTCTGGCCAACCGCTCTTCCAATCAATGCCTGCTGTCCGCTCATCACGGACCGCAGCATTTCCATCATCTCATCTCGTGTCGGACCCTCACGTCCGTCATCACTTCCGGTCATATCCCGAGTCAGATGATCCCAACGCATGTTGAACTGGCTGGGTAATACGGTGGATAATGAGCTCCGAGCAACCCCGTCTCAGGGTGCGAGCTACACTGCAACACACAGTGTGGAGAAGATGATATGTAGATGTCTTTATTATTAGCTGGTCTCGGCTGCTGTATAAGAAGGGAAAGAGGTGGAGTGAGGCGAGTGGGGAGGGTACTCGTACCATGCCCTAGCTCCAACCACCACAACACTAGAATTCTACAGCATACATACCAGAACGTTCCTAGGGCTATTACCAACAGACCACCACAGTAACGTTCTACGTACCATCCCCATGCTGTATCGTATGTACGCAACAACCCGACGGACACTCCGCCACTACTTTTTTTTTTTTTTTTGTTTCCATCCCATTCATTATCTTCGCACATCTTCTTCTCTCTCTCCTTCCAACTCGTAACTCAGATCCGGGGTCACATAGCAGGCTCTTCTCCCCCCTTCCCGCTACGGTACGTGCCTTCATTTTTATCGCGAGAAGATTTCAGCCTTTTCTTCCCTCGTCGACTCGCATCGAATTGTGCCTACCCACGCTGCAAGGCGCTCTCAACAATTGAATCCCTTTTTTTATTTTTGCAAATAAAGTCAAAGTCCGACCCTCCTAGGGCTCGAACCCAGGACTCAAACAAGTAGAATTCGAGGTTAACCACTTGAACCACCGGGGCGACCGGCTACTTGGACCCCAAGGAATATTCTCTACAACATTCTCATAGTAGAAGATATATTCTACAATACCCCGACGTAACCATCGTATGTTCTTCTTCTGTTCAGTGGGACAGGCTATATCGAACACCCTCCCTAATCCTGGATCTACTAACAGGTCTCAAAACAAGAAAAACATTGGCAACTACCAGAAGCAGTTTTCGACGGAAAAATTATATCCCCAATAAAAAGTCGCGGTGTTTCTCAAAACTCTCCCGAGCAATCGCCTTCGTAAGAATGTCCGCATGTTGATCCTCTGTCCTTAGGTATTTGACCGACAAGTCCCCCTTCCCTACCAGCTCGCGCAAGAAGTGATACCTCACGTCTTTGTGCTTGCTGTTGGACGAGCTCAGCGGGTTTTTGGCCAAGTCAATCGCTCCCTTGTTGTCCTCAAACACTCCAATGCACGGCGATCCTATTACGGGGGACCATAGTTAACAGGACCTATGGTACACATAAAAACCTATATGTTTAACCATTTTTACTAACAATATTTGGTCCTGTTAACTATGGCCCCCCGTAATAGACTGGGCATCAAGAAAACCAACACTCCTCGCACGTACAGGGCTTCCTTCACCCCGTCGGCCATCGCTACGTACTCGGCCTCAGTGGTGGACAGTGTAACGCACTTCTGCGTCCTTGAAAACCAGGATACAAGCGTACCCCCGCAGCAAACAGCTACATACACCAGAGACCGAGCGTCTGTCCTCGGCCTTGTGGGCGTAGTCTGCGTCTACGTACGTCTCTAGATCGTACTCCAACTGTACATCCTCCAACTTACTCTCTCTTCTGAAAGTCAAGCCCAAGTGGGCTGTAGCGCTTAAGTACTCGAGAATCTTCCTAGCCGCCTTCAAGTGTACTCCCTTAGGATCATGCGAGAACCGCGCAATCGCTCGCACGGCGTTGGAGATGTCTGGTCTTGTCTGGTTCGCGATCCACATCAAACTCCCCACAATCTCACGGAAATTCGCATCCACCACAGGTTCGTCGTCACTCACGTACCTGAGGTCCAACGACGGTGAGGCGGGGATGGGGCAGGTCTTAGTGATACCGAAACGGTCGACAACATTCCGAATGAACTGAGTCTGCGAAATCTCCAGGGTTCCCCTCTCGCGATCCCTCCTGTACTCGCTACCCATGTACCACGTAACCTCGCCTAGATGTTTGGTAGGAAATCTCTTGCTGAGGTCAGCCACTACCGAATCCGTCACCTCCTTGGTCGCTGCGATAATGATGTCATCCACGTGGACCACCAGCGTCGCTACGACCGCGTCGTTCGACATCAGTCGAAAGACGCACGGGTCTACCAAGCACTGCTCAAAACCACACTCTACCAAGGTTGACGACAGCAGCTTGTACCATGAGCGACCACTCTGCTTTAGCCCGTAAAGGGCTTTGTTGAGTAGGACTACCTTACCCGACATCTCTCCGCATCCAGCGGGGAATCTCAAGAAAATCTCGGTATCCAACTCTGCCTGCATGAAAGCCTGGTCAACGTCCAAGTCAACTTAGTGTCTTAAGTCCCAATCAAGCTTGCATGCCATAGCGGCAATGAGTCTGTTAGACGTGGTCGAAGCAGTGGGGGCGAAAGTCTCAAAGTAATCAACTCCCTCTACCTGGCTATAGCCCTTCGCTACCAACCGCGCCTTAGCTCTGTCAATCATGCCGTGTGCGTCGCCCTTCCACTTCAAGAGCCACTTTGACTCTACGACATTGCTACTCTCGGGAAGTTCAGAAACCTCGACAAAGGTTCCAGCAGCCTCAAGCCCATCAAACTCCGACCTCATCGCTTCCATCCAGACGTCTCTATGGTTTGACGAACGCGCCGCGGAGTATGACGTTGGTTCCGGTTCCGCCTCTTTGACAAGGCAATCCGGCAACTTCGTCTTCTCATGGGCCGTCTCATTCGCCACCAGTAGCGCCTGGAACACACGGCCTCCTTCACGTGGACCGATCGCACTGATCAGCCCAGTGGCCGCTTCCCGGTTGAGCGCCCTGGTCTGCGCTCTAGTTCTTCCCTCCCGAATCTCCTCACCATCGCCCGGTCCCGACGTGTGCGCTCCGAGTTGGCGCGCAGCAGTCCGGACCGGCGTGGGGGTCGGAGCTCCATCGTCAGATGCAGATGATTCGCTGTCATCCCCAGATGAAGAGTCACTGTCCGACGATTCGCTGTCATCCCCAGATGAAGAGTCACTGTCCGACGATTCGCTGCCGACCGTTGATGCATCGTACGGTTCCACACGTTCGGCTTGGGAATCGTCGCCAGCTTGCGTCATCGGAGACACCGCACGGAGTTGGTGAGGAATTCCCCTCCCCAATACCGGCAGTGGAGTCGTCGGGTCTGGATCAAAGTCGTCCGTCCCTCCCGGCTCAGGCGCATCTTCTAGCCCCTCCGTCCCTCCCTGCCGCGGAATCTTTGGCAGCGCCGGTGGCGACGCTTCCACATCAAGCGTCGCCTCCCAGGTAACGTCCCGCGTCTCCACCACCTTGTTCGCCCGCGTGAGCATCCGCAAAGAGTCACTTGGGTGGTCGATCCCCGGCCCGAGGTAAAAGCAGCTCTCGGCCCGGGGGGACGACTTCGACGGGCGCTTCCAGCGGCAGTACGCTGGGCGGAGGAACGGGTGCGGTGAGGCAGGTGCGGCAGCTCCATGCCACATCTCATGCGGCGACTTGTTACCGGGGTTGGCAGTGGTTGCGGTGTGATTCAGGGCTTCACAAGACCAGTGTACCGCTTCCGCCCACAGGGATTCAGTCGGCGGCAGTTGAACGAGTGGGAAGATGATAGGAGCTTGGATACACGCGGCGAGTGCCGCGTTCTGGAGGATTCCAAGCGCTCTCTCAACAACACCGTTCTGCTTTGGGCTGTTGGCGTTTGTGAACTCCTGTTTGATGCAAAACTGTTTGCAAACCTCTCCAAACTCTCCACCAAAAAATTCCCCCCCGTTGTCAGACCTTACAATCTCAACCTTCGAGGGGACACCGTCGGCGCGCACATCAGCCAAAAACTTCCTAAACGCGTCTGATGCATCCGACTTGTGCTTCAGAAAGTATACCCACGCGTGGCGGGAGAAGTCATCCTTCACGAGCATGATATACCGCTTACCCAACAGAGAAGGGGTTCTCTTAGGGCCACTTAGGTCAACAAAGACCCGCCCCAACTTCTCTGACGCGCGCGACTTGGTGCTGTTGGGGATAGGCTTGCGGTAGCCTTTCGCCATAGAACAGCCAGTACAGGGTTTTAGCGTCCCTGACAGTTCTATATTGAGCAACTTTGCAGTCTCTCTCAGCAGCAGTTCGTTAGAGTGACCATGCACGCAGTGGAAAACGTTGATGTCTATAGCAGTCGCAGCAGAAGCAGCTCTGCCGGGGGCAAGCATGGGGATAGCCAGGGGAAAATCACTACCATCCACACGGCTCTCAGGGGGGCTGGGAGTCAAAAGGGGGAACGGCACATAGCCCTTGTCTGGCTCTATCCTGTAAGCGAAGTTAGAGTAGCTAGATCCATCACCCTCGAACCTCAACCTCCCATCGAAAAGAGAAATGCACAGGCCCTCCTCCTCAGTCATGAATCCTACTCCCTGCTTGTGCGCGGCCATGAGCGAAAATAAATTAAACGCCAAGTCCGGTACGTAAGCCACATCTAACAGGTTAACAGTCAGATCTCCGGGGAAAACCACAGTCAGCGTGCCATATCCCACAACATCGATCAGGTGGTTGTCACCGATCCTAACCTTGTCGTCGCACAGTCGTACGTCACTCAACAGGTCAGCTGAGCGAGTCATGTGAAATGAAGCACCACTGTCTGCTATCCATTTCTCAGCTAAGCTCTCAGGCAAGCTCTGACTACGTTCCTCAGCACACGAGTCATCATCACGACTAAGCATAGCATTCGCAAGGCAGCACACAGTCTCACCGCTGTTGTCCCGTCCCTGTGCACCTCCTCCAGATGTCCTCTCCGAAGTCGGGGTGACACGAGCCTTGCACTGGTACCACATGTGCCCAGGCTCCAAGCAACGGATACACTTACCCTTCACCTTATCGTACTCTGATTGCGGGATGGTTTGCTTGGGGGCGGGGGGACCATGGCTACCTTCGTATCAGTGCAAGGCTCGTGTCACCCCGACTTCGGAGAGGGCAACACTATCTCCAGGCAGAGTGAGAGGTAACCGAAGTCGAGCTTCCGTTCCGGACTATTAATAGTCCCCAGCAGACCCTCTGAGGAATTGAGAGGAGGTTAAAACCCATTTAGAACTCCAGTCCCGTTTTGGGGACAAGGCACTCAAATTCCAAGTAATTTGTCCCCAATTGCCCCCAAAACGAGACTGCAGTCCTAAAAGGGTTAATCACACGGGCACTGGGGGATTCAGAGACAACTTCCTTGGAGTAGGCGCAATGCAGCGTCAACCAACGAACGGCTTTTGGCGGGCTGTTCCCAACGATAGTGCACGGCTCTTACCATTTTACGGGGTTGGACGGTCGCACACGAAAGACACGTCGATTGGGGGAAGTACATTTCTGCGAGACCTCAGTTTGACACCTACCTGGGGGAATATTATCCGAAGAGACCTCAGTTGACACGATCAATACATAGGGGACATTATTTCATAGATCCCACATGACACCAGAGAACAGTGTAGTAGTGGCGTGGGAGAAAAGTATACAGCAAGTACAGAGAGAGGCGATCGCGTGGTGGAGGGCTTGTGTGCTCCCAGGTTTGTGAGACCCACGCACTCACAGGCTACAAAACATAAGAAAGGTTTGTGGGAGGCGTGCAAAAAAACGCCCTAATAACGGCGGGAAGAGAGGGAAGGAGGAAGGGAGAAGGAAGGAAGATGGAAGGAAGCGCCACCGAATCTCAACGTGTGATATTTCCACTCCATCCAGTAGTAATACCGTACAATCATTCCCGCTTCTCCCTCCTCCAGCCCTAATGCCAACAACAATGCAGCCGTCCTGATAAAACTATTTTGTTTGGGGCTCTGCTGCTGAGGCGTCCAGGCGTACCGACCAACTATTGTGACATTCTCCACTGATCTCCTGCTCCTCGTACCCAGTAGTACGTTTGGCCATGTACCAGTTATGTTGTGATGGACTGGAGATGAATTTTCTCCGTATCGTAGTTTGGTATGCTGGGCGCCGATGGGTGGACAAAACGGTTTTGATGTCAAGAACACACACTGGGGCTGCTGCTGTAAACCTAGCCCCCCCCCCCCCCCCCCATACCCCCCCCCCCAAAAATGGATCAATGGTTGTATTTTCTACCGAGTGAACCATTGTGTGTCCTCCACACAGCACGTGGTGTGGCGGAAAACACTCAAGTAAGGTGAGTTGTCGCTTGATGAGCTCCACACTGTCGATAACGAATGAAGAGAGGGCGGCGATGCGATGCGATGCGATGCGATGGGTGAGTGTGATGAGAAGCGGGCGGCCAAACATTCCGAATGCACGCCCCATGATAATCGAATCATTACCCGCAGCACCCCACGCGGGTCTAATGCTTCTCCACACTAGACACAACCGAACCGAAACGACTATCTAACGATTATACTGTAACAGCATGCGACTAGAGAGGGAGCGACGGCTATGCACCCCCTCTCCCACCTCCCCCCCCTCAGCCCCCCCCCTACCCCCCCCCTACCCCCCCCCCCCCCCCCCCCCCGCGCGCGCGCGCACCACACTGCAAGCATGCCCGCGAAAACAATTTCAGCAAACGAAACGGAAACGGAAACGAGGGTATTTTATCTGGTGATAGGGGAGGGGGGGGGGGGGAGTGTCCGTGTGTTTTATTTCTGGCCTTTTTTGTAATGTGTAGCAATCCCTCACTCCCCGCCTCCCCTCTCCCCCGCACCAAGACATCCCGAAACTACTCCCGCTGCTGCTGCTGCTGCTGCTAATGCCACCGCCACCGCTGCTGCTGCTGCTACTACTGCTATCTGCCGCTAATGCTATCTGCCCCTGCTGATGCCGCCGCCGCTGCTGGTGGTGCCGAGATGGCGTGGTGGGGTCGAGTGGGCTCTTTTTCGAGGGCCAACACAAAATATTTCGCTCCGCACGACCGACCGACGAGGCACCTCCCACCAGCTCTCTCCTACAAAACCACCGACACGCGCGCCCGCGGCCACACCTGGCTCCGAGGGGCCGCCGCGGGTCAGGGTATCCGCTCGTCAAAACATCAACAACAACAGCAACAACAATGACGACGACGACAACTAAAGAGATGCAAGGCAAGGCAAGGCAAGGCAAGGCAAGGCAAGGCAAGGCAAGGCAAGAGGCATGGCACACGCGGGATAAAACCTTCCTAAAAGTGGCATCACCACCATCTCCTCCATCCAATGTTGCACCCAACCACGTTCATTCTTGCAGGCGGACTACATGCTAAATCTAAAAAAGTAAAAAAAAACAAAAAAATAGGGGAGGGTAAGGGGGCGGAGAAGGGCGGGGGCAGGGGGCGCACGTTTCAACGCACTTTTCTAACCCTCCCTCCCTCCCTCCCACCCCCTCTCTCCCTTCCCACCTTCCGCGCGCGCATCACCCCTCCCCCCCCCTGAGGCAAAACCGCACCCCCCCCTCCAGCCCCCCCTCGCTTCTCCAATCCCCCCTCTGCGACCTACTCCACTATTAGCACCGCCTGTATAACTCCACGCTGTAGTTCCGAGCTATTTCCCCTACTGCAGCACTGCCTCTGCCTGGTCCTCCTGGGTGTCTTGCCGTCCGTGCCGCCAAGAACAAGAATAACTGGTTCGCCGACGCCTCCACATCACACCAAACACCCAACACCACCCTCACCACCACCACTACCACCACCACTGCCGCCACCACCACCACCACCACCACCACAGGATTCGCGCGCGATGCCAACTAACTTCAGAGCAAGAGGCGCCCGACATCCCCATACAACTCCCCCCCCCCCCCCCCCCCCTCTCCCCTCCCTTCCTCCCCAGAACTAGGAGAAAGCGGGGGGGGGGGGGGGGGGGGGGGGGAAGCAACTAGGGGGTAGGTTAAGGCGAAGTCAGGGGGGGGGGGATGGGGGGGCGATGGGACGTGCTATTGCGTAGAGCAGAAGCTGCCGTTCTCCGGCCCAGCTGGGGGGAGGGGGGCAAGGGTCGCCGGAGCTGTAGATAACCAACCCCAGAGACTGCTACAACTGCCCCCGCGCCGGTGTTGATGGGAGCGTAAGGGAGAAGACGAGACTCGAGACTCCTAGACTCGCAAGACCCGAGACCTAAGATTCCAGACTATGACTATGACTAAGGCCAAAGGGTGAACCTAAAGACTGAAGACACGAGACCCCCGAGGCTCGAGCCACAAAGCTCAGGACTCGAGACCCAAAGGCTCGAGACTCAAAAGACTCAAGACGCAAGACTCAAAAAGACTCGAGGCTTTGGACACAACATTCAATACTTGTAAGGCTCAAGACTCGGAAAGACTCAAAAGACTCGAAAGGCTAAGGACATTCCGACGCCCGCGAGTCGTTCGTCCCCCTCCCTACGCTCCACTCCGACCTGCTCCGGGCCGAGGAAACAGCAGAAGAAAAATAAACGGCAGCCTTCACGCTTCGTACGCCTGTAAGCCAACCCAACCCAAGGCAAGACAAGACAACGCAAGGCAGGGCAAGGCGAGGAAAGGCGAGGCAAGGCGAGGCAAAGCAAGGCATACCACACGAGGTTTAGGCTCAGACACGTGGGAGAAGGAGACACGAAGCCCTTACAGTAGTCGTAGATAAGTTAGCGAGCAAGATAAGCAAGCAAGCGAGCGAGCGAGCGAGCGAGCGGATTTGACTTCGTCCGGTCCACCAGACGACAATCAATGACCATAAACGGGAGGGCAGAGCGGCGGCCGGGGGAGGGGGAGGGGGGGGGGGGCTGGGGGGCACGTGCGAAGAGCGGGATACTATAACTTCTTAGCCTTACGCCAGGAGAGCAAGATTCACGCAAGCTAAGCCACTCGCATACGGCCTCCTGCCGTATGTACGTATTATGCGTTTGAGGGGGAATGCCAATTTTCGGTTACATTCGATAAAATTCGATAGGATTGGGTTCGATCTGACTCGATTCGGTTCAATTCGGATACAGATTCGACCCGATCCGGTTCGATCCCACTGGTTTCGGTTCCGTCCGGTTCAATTCAGTTTCGTCCGAATGGGCTCGATTGGTTTCTCACTTCGGTTCTCGACTTGATTTCGATCCGATGATTTCGATCCGATCCGATCCGACCGAGCACGATCGGGTCCGACCCGGACTGATCCGATCCCACCCGATTCCATCCCATTCCATTCGTATGTAACCGATTTGATTCCGTTCGATTCGGTTCCTTTACATTCCATTCGATTCCATCACATTCCATCCGACAGAGAGAGAGAGCTCGACAGAGAGCAAGAGAGACAGAAGCGCAACGAAGAAAAGCGGAACGCTTTCGTGTTGTTCTTACGACAATCGCCAGTCGAGAACAACTATCGGGAAAAGGAGCCCTGCTGGCGCGAAAGAGATGGTGGGACACACCATCAACTTTCATACTGTACCAGGTGATAGGACAACCGCCGCCAACACGCTGTTGTACATCAAAAGGTGGAGCAGTGTTTTGATGTTCTCATTTTTGTCCGTCTCTTCTACGAGCACGTAGCAGTACTAATGGGGGGGGGGAGAAATTCAAGCCCGTCCCCATCACCGCCCTTACCTCCCTTTCTCCCTCCCCCCCCCTCCCACTCTCCGCCTTGCCTCCATCCCGCTCTTCCCCCTTGCCTCAATCCCTCCCCTTCCCTCCCCTCCCCTCCCCCCCCCCCTTCCTTCCCCCCCTGCCTCTCCCTCCCTCCGTCCCTCCCCCCTCGCCCCCCCCTCCCTCCCTCCCTCCCTCCCTCCATCCCCTCCCTGCCCCTCCCCCCGGTCATACGACTACGGCCATGCATGAGATCGAGTTCGTCTCTCCTATCGAGTACACCCCTCCTACCTCCCGCCCTCTCTCCCTCCTTCCCCCGCTGCTTCCCTCCACCCCCTCCCTTCTTCCCCCCCCCCCATCTCCTTCCTCCCCTGCCTCCCTCCACCCCTCCCCTTCCTCTTTACCCCCCTGTTGCCCCACATATTTCCCTTCAAACCTCCCTCCACCCGCCTCCCTTCCTCTCTACCCCCCTGTTCCCCCACATCCTTCCCTCCCTCCCTCCCTCCCTCCCTCCCTCCCTCCCCCCGATCGGCCAAGAAGGTCGGTCTGAGTGTTGCGTCCCACCTTAAAGGTAAGAGCCGCGTTGTGGCCTCCAAAGCCCAAGTTGTCGCTAATGGCCACCTTTGGCTTCACAGCCGGCACCACCTGCCGACGCACATCAACGGCACAGCCCACGAGGATGCGAAGAGCACGTCGTGGGTACATCATTGGCGTGCGACGCAGTACAGCATAGCACAGCCACGCACGCACGCACGGCACAGCGCACAGCATGTGCATGGCACGGAACGGTACTAAATGCGGTTAGCTTGGCGCAGTAAATACGGAAAAAAGGCATGGCGCAGCGAACGCAAAATACAACACAGCACGGCACAGCGCAGCACAGCATAGCGCATATGACAGTCATACACGATGAAATAGCAGGGCGCAGCACACCGCAAGACGAAACATGAAAGGAAAGGACGGGACAGGATCAACTAATCAACGAATCAACCAACCAACCAGCCTACCAACCAATCAATCAACTAACTAGCTATAAACAGCTAACCAACTAACCGACCAACCACCTATCTGATATCCACCCAACAAAACAATCAACTAACCAACCAAACAACTACCCAACCAACCCAACTGATCCACTATCCAACTAGCCACCTAACCAGCAAACTAACCAACTCACAACCTAACCAAGAAGCCGCCCATCCAATCAACCAACTAGCTAGAACCGACCGAAAATCCGACCGACCTTCTCTGCCGGGCAGTAGTTCAGGTCGCAGCCGTCCTCCAGAGCTGGGTTTTCCAAGTTCTTGGTAGGCGGTATTTCCCCATGCCTCAACACCTGGGCGCAGACGATTGCCTCGAGCCCCCCCGCGGCGCCCAGCGTGTGTCCCATCATCGACTTGGTGGAGCTGATGTACACCTGACGGAAACAGAGAAAAAGAAGAAAACACACACGCACATAAAAATGTCCGAACCAAAGAACAAAAAAAGGAGAGCACAAAAAAAATGATACCAGTGTGCGAATAGAACATACTTCGGTACGTTGTCACATGCACGTAAGAACATACGACGACAAGAGAAAAGGTTAAAAACAAAAACAAACTAAACGCATACCTGGTACTGGTATGTACGTAGTATACACCAGATACAAGAAAGATGGAAGAACAAAACCAAAAGGAATGGGATAGATAAGAGATTATCTATTTTGTTAACCTTATGCTTCGTAACAATGCAATACACGAAAACGAAAAAGTAAAATAACGCAGCAAACATACGTGAGAACCAACAAATGTCACGCGTATGAGCAGCGTTTGAGAAGAGAAGAACAACTATTCATACCAGGTATTATATTAATAATATTAATTAATACTTCGTATACCAGGTATGATCTAAATGCATACCAGGTATACGCGTAGAATAAGACAAGAGAAGAACAAAACGAACGAACGAACGAAGAAAAAGAACAAAAAGACAAGAACGAAATAAAGAACAAAAAAAAAAAATGAGAACAAAACATGAGAACAAAACACGAGAACACAACACAAGAACAAAAAACTTCGTTGAAATAAAAACACACACACATCACACATTCCACACACACCGAAACAGGGGGACACGTGCCAACTGAGCAAAATATCAACAGACAACAGAAACCGAGCAACCGTTTTTTTTAAACGAACATGAACTCGAACGGGCGATGGCTTGGCGAGGAGCAGCAAACTGAGCTGTATTAGGACGTCTGCCGAACAAGCTTACGAAAAGCCGGTTACAAAATTAGGGTCAGGTAACAAAAAATAGGGGTATGTAGAGATACCGCACGGTTACCGCACGGTTACCGCACGGTTACCGCACGGAAACCCGAGAAAACGACAGACGGGCGACCAGAGACCTAGCGAATAAAAAAACAAAACAAGACAAATTACAAGCCTCCGAATACCACACGATTGGTCAAAAGGCAAAGAACCGAGCGCAAGGTGCAGGGAAGGGGGGGGGGGGCAGGTGCAAGATGCAAGATAAGCGATTTTCAGTTATTTGGTGACTTGGCCCGGGGTGTGAAGCCACGACTGCGCCCGCGACCAAAACATGAAAATCGCTCCTTCCCCCTCCTCCCCTCCCCTCCCCTCCCCTTCATCCCCTTCCACCCCCTGCCTTCCCCTTCCCTCTCCTCCACTTCATCCCCTTTCACCCCCTGCCTTCCCCTCCCCTCCCCTTCCCGCCCCCCCCTATTATATATAGGTTGCGTTGGCGTCGGTTGGCAACGACACTGTAAAGCATGCCGCTCACTACTTGAGCTAGACAACCAGTGTACCTCTTTTTTTTCTCCTTTTTTCCTTTTTTGGCGGTCGGTCACAGCTGGTTGTCGAGCTAGATCGTTTGTGCGAGGTGAACAACCTTTACTCCGCACAAGTGGGAATGATCGTATCACGTAGTGTTTATAGTAAGGCACCCAAGAGGCGGTTACATAGTACTCCCATTGCTGTCTCTGGAAATGCGTACACCGGAAATTAAATCAACTCATTGAAGCTGTCATCCATATGCAAGTCCGCTTCAAAAACGATTCTTGGTAGGATGCAGCTCACCCTTCATGCGACTCGTCAGGCACCATTCGTTCACTCAAAGGCGTTTTTTTTTGCGTCCCCGGGATGTATTTCATACCGACAAATACGTAGACATAAGAGCTAAATGTCACTGTAAAACTCGTTTGGGCTGGTCGTTCGGTGTTTTACCTGTTACTTGCCTGGTGGCTGTTCTTTTTTCCTCTATTTATTAATGCTACAGCTTCCAAGAGCTGTGTTTTGTGTTTTCTTCGCTCTCGCCCCGGTGGCTTACGTACGTACGCACGGGTACACGGTACGAGGAAAGAACGAACGAACGCCTCCTCCTCCTCCTCCTCCTCCTCCTCCTGTGTTATCTCTCCCTTTTTTCGGCTCAACTTGCGACGGAGACCCCACCCCCGGTATTTCAAGTCGATCATACATCCCCAACAAGGGGAAACCTCGTACTCGTCTATTACGGGGGATCCTAGTTAACAGGACCTACGGTATACATAAAAACCTATATATTCCTCTATTTTTACCAACAATATTTGGTCCTGTTAACTATGGCCCCCCGTAATAGTCTATTTTGACCCTTTTAGGGAAAACTGTGGTAGTCCCATTTTGGGGACAAACCCCTCAGATTCCAACAAGTTTGTACGCAAAATGGGACCGCATTTTTTGCCCCCAAAGGGTGATAGGTCAAATCTCGAATACTACTAGCGTATAGTATAGGGGGCGGGTTTCGACTCCCGGCGGGTTCTCCAAAAAACAAAGGGGGGGGGATTCTTCTGTGCCTCTTTTTGTCATCGCGGACAGCGCGAGAACTTGGAGTCAACAAAATCCGATGAAAATCGACGAGCGGTGGGAACGCTGAAACCCCATGCGCGATAAAAATGAAGGCAAGTGTGTTTGTGGGGAGAAGGGAAAACGCCTTTTTTTACCACAGGGCTTCATTGTCCAGAGAGCTACTCGTATCACGGGGGACCATAGTTAATAGGACCTGTGGTATGCATGAAAAACCTATATTTTTAACCATTTCTACTAACAATATTTGGTCCTATTATCTTCGTATGGTCCCCCGAAATAGCTGGAACGTGTAAAAAAGCGATGGTTTCGAAAAAAAAATAAAAAAGGAAGGAAGAAGTGTAAACTACAGTACGTACACCGCTGCTGTAACCTTTGCGTTCGTTCGTTCGTTCGTTCGTTCGTTCGTTCGTTCGTTCGTTCGTCCGTTCGTCCTTGGGCTTTCATTCGTTCCATTCTTTCGTGGTGTTAACGCTCGTTCATTCGTCCGTTCGTATCTTTGTTGTGATGTCTACGCACACATTGAAAGTCACGCTTGCCTGCTTGGCGACGTCCTCTCCCAGCACCCTCTTGATGGCCATCGTCTCGAACTTGTCGTTGTAAGGGGTGGATGTGCCGTGGGCATTGATGTAGCCGCCCACCATGTCCTATACAACAACCGAGGGCGACGAGCAGAGGCGAATGGGCAAACGGTGGCGCAATGAGGACAGGAGGCGAAAGGGGGGTGGGGAGGCAGGGGGCGGCTGAGGTATAAAGGAGGGTTGTCATTGTAGTGTTACGACTTGACAAAAGACGGGCAGAAATCAAGACAAAATCCGAAACGTGTGCCGGGGCTTGGGCATTGCACATGGACGCGCAAGAGGGGAGGAAAAAGGAGAGACAGAGAAAGAAAGACGAGGAGAAAGATCTATTGATTCGTGCGCCCTGGTGTGCGGCGTCATCAACACCATCATCACAATCGCCACCACCGCCCCTTCCTCAATCTTCGTCGACATCTGCAAACAGCCACAAACCCCAGCAGTTGCCGATACCGTTACCAAACACCAACAAACCAAACCGAACAAAACCAAACCATATAGCCCAAACGCCACACGACTCGTTCACACACGCACCAACACACGCACGCAAACACATACACGCCTCTCATAAAAACAGAAAAGAGGCACGGCACAGACGGGGAGAGAGACCGACACACGTACGACGCATGTATAAAGCTTGGCCCAGCTTCGGCCCCAAATGGTTCAAGTATACTCGACATCAAACCCTTGCGCTAACCCCACATAAACCCAACCCGACTCCGACCGCGTGGGAAAAAACTGGGAAAATTCTCCGAGTGGAGATGTAATGAGGAGTTAAGTGTGGGACCTCAACCATTTCGTCGAACCTGGGCCAACTTGACACAAGACCGACACAAGGCAAGACAAGACAAGACAAGCCAAGACAAGACACGACAAGACGAGACAAGACAAGACAGGACAAGCCCGACACAAGACAAGACCAGACAAGACAAGATCGGCGCGAGGCGACACCAAACAAAGCTTGGCACCTCCGGTTCGATGTCCCCCATCTTCATCGCGGACCCGATCGCCCTCGCCAAGCCGTTGCCGTCGGGGGCAGGAGCGGTGATGTGGTGCGCGTCGCACGTGGCTCCGTACCCTGCGACCTGTTCCACGATTTTTTTTTTAAGCAGCGATTGGCGGCGGGCGCGGCAAGAGAGGAAGGAGGGAGGGAGGTTAGAACACAACGAACAACCAAACCGGAAGCACCGACACTAAAATGACCGCAACTAGTACAATCAACCAAACCAACACCCTCCCTTGCCGCTAAACTCAGCCGTTCCCCGGCGCGGTTGCCCACGCGTCGTTTCCCTCGCGCCGCTCGCCACGGGTCATTCCCCACACCGTTCCCCACGGGCCGTTCCACGCATCGTTCCCCGCGGGCCGTTCCGCGCACCACACCCCGCACAAATTATCGCACCGTTCCCCACACACCATCCCCCGCATCGTACCCTGCATCATCCCCCATGCGCCTTTCCCCCCCACACCACTCCCCCCCCCCCCCGCGCGCACGCCGTTTCCCGCACTGTTCCCCGCGCCGTTCCCGCCCCTCCCGCCATTCCTCGTGCGGGCCGTTCTCCGCACCAGCCCCCGCGCCATACCCCCCGCACCGCATCGCCTTATCGTTTTTTTTTTTTGCTATACCTCGCAGTAGATGGTGGCGCCCCTCGCCAAGGCGTGCTCCTCCGTCTCCAAGACCAACACTCCGGCTCCCTCGCCCATGACGAACCCTCCGCGGTCGGCGTCGAACGGCCTGGAAGCGCGGCTGGGGTCGTCGTTGAAGGTGGTCACCATGGCGCGCATGGAGCAGAAGCCGGCAAAGCAGAGCGGGGTCATCGCCGCCTCGGATCCCCCGGCGATCATCACGTCCGCCTGTTGGGGGGGGGGTGTTGGACGTCGGATGGGGCCGGGCATTGGGTCTTAGGTGTGTAGTGTTGGGTGGTGTCGAGTATCGGGTGTTGAGTGTTGGGGTAGTGTCAGGGTATTGGGTGTTGAGTGTTGGGTGGTGTCAGGGTGTTGAGTGTTGGGTGGTGTCAGGGTGTTGCGTGTTGGGTGTTGAGTAACGTCGGGTATTGGCTGTTGGGTGTTGGGTGGTGTCGGGCATGGCGTGTTGAGAGTTGGGTGACGTCGGGTATTGGGTGTTGGTGGTGGGGTACGAGTATTCGGTGTTGAGTGTTGGGTGGTGTCGGGTATTGCGTGTTGGGTGTTGAGTGTTGGGGTGGTGCCAGGTATTGGGTGTTGAGTGTTGGGTGGTGTCAGGGTATTGCGTGTTGGGTGTTGAGTAACGTCGGGTATTGGCTGTTGGGTGTTGGGTGGTGTCGGGCATGGCGTGTTGAGAGTTGGGTGACGTCGGGTATTGGGTGTTGGTGGTGGGGTACGAGTATTCGGTGCTGAGTGTTGGGTGGTGTCGGGTATTGCGTGTTGGGTGTTGAGTGATGGGTGGCGTCGGGTACTGGGTGTTAAGAGCGTTGGGTGGTGTCGGGTATCGTGTGTTGAGTGTTGGGCTAGTGTCGGGCACTGGGCGTTTGGGTGTTGGGGTGTGTTAGACATTGGGTTTTGGTGTACTCGCTTTTGCGTTTTAGAGTTAGGGGGGGTTTGGGGTGGTGTTGGTGTGTGATGGGGTGTTGGTGGTCGGTGTTGATGTCAGGTATTCGCGTTGGGTATCAGTGTTGCGTATTGGCGTTGATACACTGGAGTCGGGAAATAAAAGTTAATGATGGTGTTATTTCTTTTAGTGTTTGGGGAGCTGGGGTGTTGGGTTGCTGGTGCTGGTAGCGTTGTTGTTCAGGTTAGAAATGTCGGAAGCGTCACAAATCAATTGCCGCCCGCCAGAACATTGTTACCCAACATGCACAGACAAAAACTATAGTAAAACAAACGAAAGAAATAAGCAGGTCAGCAAGCAAAAAGCGAACAACCAAACAAGCAAGTACGGGGCGCGGAACTAAACAAACGCACAAACGAGCCATCGACCGCAACAGACGGACGGACAATCAAACGAAACCGACGCACCTCGCCCCTGAGCATGAAGTCCATCGCCGTGCCTATGGCGTGGGTACCGGTAGCGCAGGCGGAAACCACGCCGAAGTTGGGCCCGCGGGCCTTGTGCTCGATCGCCACGACTCCGGACGCCGTGTTCGAGATGAGGGCGGGGATGAGGAAAGGTGAAACCTGGCCGCCGTCGTATGGTAGCGAACGACACCGCCGAATAGGCACAAAAGGTGCGAATAAAAAGGGAAACGAAGTACCGAGTTGTTATACACAAAAAACGGACAACATGAAAAAATCAGACAAAACAGACAAAAAAAACACAAGGCAAACAAAAACTCAGCAAAACAGGGAAAGCGGGGAAACATAGTAGAGACGGCAAACAACGAGCAGAAAGCGGTCAAAGAGAAGAGAAACCGTACGAACCAAGAGGGGGTACTGAGGTACGACAACAAGTGTTGACACACGTGAAAGGACAAGTCGAGAACGAATCGCTCACCTTCTTGAGCCCCGCGGCCCCGCCTTCGGCCTTGTTGAACTTGCCGCAGTTGTCCTCGAAGAACTCCACGCCCCCGATGCCCGACCCGATCAGGACACCAAACCGATCCTGGGAGGAGGGAACGGTAGCGGCAGCGGCACAAAATAAAACACCAAAAGAAGACGAACAAACACAACCACAAGGAACAAGGAACAAGAACCGGAAGCATGGCAACAATAACAACACGACTAGAACCATAACACGCACGCGAACAAAAATAATAAGGGCACTACAGCGGTTACCCCGGCTCGAGAGAGGTGTGGTACAGACCGAAAACGCCTCTCTTGACTATGGCCTTCGCTCTTATCTACAGTAGTGGGAAAACATGCAGCTTGAGCGTAGCCGGGTCCAGCCGATCTGGCCTCTCTCAACTGCATCATTGTCCTCAGAGTACCCACTGTAACAACAAGAACAAGCAGAAAAAACAGGCAAAAAAAACAAAACGAAAGCAACATAGCGAAAACAACAACAATAACAACAACAACAACAACAACAACAACACCTCCCCCCCGCCACCACCACCACTCCCGCCAACCACCACCACCACCACCCCCACCACCACCAAAAAATACCGGTGGCGTGCGCTTATGGCAGCAAGCACACCACAGCGCACCTTGTCGACGGCCTCTGTGTCAAGCTTGGCGTCCTCGAGCGCTATCTTGGTCGCCGCCATCGCGAACTGAGTGTAACGGCCCTGGCGCTTAGCGTCCTTCCTGTCCATCCAGTCGGAGGGCGTGAAGTCTTTCACCAAGCAACCAATCTATGAAGGCGACATATGCACCCGGTTAGGGAGGGAGGGCGGGGGGGGGGGGGGGGCAGGGGAGAGGGAGGGAAGGAGAGGGGGAAGAGGGGCGAGGGCGGGCGTAAGACTCACAGCATTACTTAACTTGGCCACCCATGACGAGATGGGATTGGACAGCATTGAACCCGACGGGATAGGATGGGACAAGGTGCGATTGGATGGGGATGGGATGGGATGGGATGAGATAAGACGGGATGGAACGAGCCGACCTTTTGTGGCGTCGCCTTGCCTAGCCTTGTCAGCGTCCGCTAGACGTACATCAAAGGGTGGGAAGAATTGGCGTTCAGCGTACCGTCTTTGCCTGAAATCGATTATGTTTTCTACTACGGTTCCACCGCTAAGAACAAACAGAAACAGGGGGAAACACCAACACACACTACAGTACACGCCCGCTATGTACCTTCCCAGACCATTCGCAAAAGCATTCGTCCGACCTACGACCGGGCGAAGAAGTACCCACCAACGGGTATATGAAGAATCTAGAGACGGCATGGTATTCGGTATAAGGGCACCGGGCAGGACGGCAGAAAGGCAGGCAGGCAGGCAGGCCATGGTTGCGGAACCGAGAAGGGCGGGAAAGCAGCAAGCAAGTGCTGGAGCAACAGCTGCAAAAGTAGCAGCAGCAACAGCAGCAGCAGCAGCAGCAAACAACAGCCTAGCGATCCGACCCATCCATTCGCGCAGTCGGTTCACGAGATCGGTTAACGCGGTCGGTTCACGGACTCCGCTGTCACGGTCGGATCTCGCAACCGGATCACGCGGTCGGTATTACACGGTCGGATGTAACCTTTTTCAGTAGTAGGCGGTACGTTCACGCGGTCCGTCCACGCAATCCATGCGCTACGTTCAGGCAGTAGCTTTGGTACGCGGATAGTTTTGCGCGAACCGTTCAAACGATCCGGTTCGGTTTTACTCTGCATCTGGTAGGTTATACGCGTTCCATTTTACGCGGTCCGTTCGTGCGATCCGTTCACGCGGTCCGTTTCGCACGGTTCGCTGCACGCTAAAATAAAAATAATCGGTTCCATGGTATGTTTACCTTGCACGGGTACTCCTCCGCCCACTCGGGTAGCGTCTCGATTCCGTTCGTCCCCGCAAGCAGCGCCTGGTAGTGGCTGTCCGACCCGATTCCCACTGACGAAAGCGAGCCCACGCCGGTGATGACGATCTTCTCGCACCAAAAATAAATTAATCGAATAAAAAACAAACGAATTAAACAAATGACCGAACAAAAAACAAAGAAAGAAACAAAGGAACAAAGGGACAAAACAAACAAACAAACGAACAAAAACAAAACAAATGGCCCAACAAACAGACGAGGGCGTGTTACCCGTTAGAGCAGGCGCTACGAGGCGCAGGCGTCAGAGCCGGTAGGCATTTATCAAAGTGGGGGGGGGGGGGGGGGGCAAGCCACAAGTCCACGCGATCAGAGTATTCGGACATATACGCAGTATAGTATATACGTACGACCTGGTACCAGGTGTGAAACTGGTATGTATGAATTATCACTATTAACATTAATACTGCCATTTGAACGATATGCTTCCCACAGCCGTGCACGTGGAGGCAGGCAGTACTTCATGTAACAACGTATCGTTAGGGTCCATCTTAGCGCTAAACGTTATTGATGATACTCCGCCAATATTTTTTTCGTTTGATTTGATTTTCATCTGACTGGTCTAAAAGTGAATAATCAATCAGGCATTTTGACATTTGATTCGAATAAAACGAATACAAACGAAAGAAGTCTTTTGGGGACTTATTTTGCTCTCCGTGTTATTCGATTTGGGGAGTTTGTCCAACTCGACGTGGCATGCTCCTGAAACCGAAGCAAGCCACGCAAACTTGAGCCGTGTCGTCGACTGCTTCACAGGTGAGATCCACCATTCCCGAGAGACAGCGCCAACGGAGCAGCCGCAGCGCGAGGTCCGACGGCCCCTAGCACAGAGTAGACCATCCGCGGCGCCTCAAAAAATTGCAAGGCCGTCCCAAACCCAGTTTTCCATCCCTCTTTGCCTCGCAAACCACACGAGCACCGACCAGGTCACGACTTCGCTCAGAAGTTCGATCGCTGTATCCCCGTCGCTGCTGCCAGCGTGGGGCTGCGGGGCTGGGCCAGCCACCCAAGACGCCCCAAAAGCGATAGCCTCTTCGGCGGTGCCGGCAGAAACAATCGCCCGCTGACCGCGGCGCCCCGGGCAGGATGCGGGCCGTCGCTCGCCTCGTTGGTTGCCCTTTGGTGTTCGTTGACCCTTGTGCGTTATTCGATTTTTTTTTCAACAACGCTATTCCTCGATAGGACCCAAAGTCATTTTTTCACGAAATTCTAATAAAATCAAATCAAGTTCATTTTTTTCCTATTCGAATATCATGAAAAAGATTTATCGTTAAGACGGGCCCTTACAACAGTCCTGGCTATGTTATCCTTTCGACGGTTGATGACTACGTACGTACGGTATGCTCTACTGTTAATAATAATACCTTGCGGGGGGGAAAATGACCACAAAAAAAAAGACGACGACAGCATCGGCCACCGCTTGCTTGGGGGACGACACCTGCATTTATATTACCGTAGTCAGTGGCCGAACCTTACCAGGAATTATATTAAAACAACAAAAACGATGTCAAGGAGCTGTCAACGACACGGACCCACGCAGCAGTTCACTGAGTCGAGTTATACTGCTATATACGCGGTGATGATAAGGGGGTTGACAAGACTACAAAAAAACTCTCTTTGTTTGTCGTCGTAATGCTCTGCGTCCCTGACGGGTTAAGGTTGTATACACCACGAGCGCGAAGGTGGAAAACACCAAGATGTCAAGGGTGTGCTTGGTATTAATAGAGTAAATAAAATTGGAGTACCCGGGTACTACCCGAGTATTAGGCACCCGGGTAATACCCGGGTAGGAAACGGGGTACCCGGGTACTACCCGGGTATGAAAACATGACCAGGTTCGGAAGCCGGTTGCCCCAGTATGTATATATACCCTTCTAACTACCAGTTGAGTATCTGACATCCCCCCTGGGTGTTGCCTCCGGAGACGGCCTCTTGCAAAGAAAATAGGGGTACACCCTGTAGCACATACGGTCCAGCAAGCAGCACCGCCCGAGGGATGTAGTGCCGATTTTCTTCCAGAAAAAGGCACAAACCGATTTTCTTCCAGAGAAAAGAGGCAGACCCGCGCGGTCACAAGCACCGAGATGAACAGCACAGCAACAACATACAACACTATAAAAATAGGACGACGGAAGGGCGTGTCGGGTCCAAGGGGGGCAATGTTAAATGCCCACCAGGTACTTAAAAAAAGAGCAAACCGTGCACATAACAGTATAAACAAACCAATCAGCAGTGATGCTGTCGAAGTGTACATGCATTTTTTTAAACGACAAAGAGGAGCGCTCCATTTCCCTACCTTTTTCTTGGGAGCATCGGCCATGCGAAGTTCAGTAGATGAAGAAACTCGAACGTCACTGGCCGAAGCCGCCGCCGACACTGTCACGGGGTTGATCCGAGCAACGAACGCCTCCGTTTGGAACGCCACCGATCCGAGGAAGACCCATGCGGACAGCATCATCTTCGTCGATGCCGCCATCTGCAAGTAAGCCACCCAACAACAATATGACCACCACTACCAACACCACAAACACCAACACCGAAAACACCACCGCCAACACCAGGAGCAGCAGCAGCAGCAGCAGCAGCAACAGCATGAATACAAGCAGGACAAGGAGCAGGTAAAAGGGGCAGCAGAAGCAGTAGACACAGCCGGCAGCAACACGAACGAAAAGAAGCCACCGAAAATCGAAATCGTCGTGTAGAAAGGGGCGGCGAAGAAGTGATGGGGGGGAGGAAGAGGAGGAGGGGGGGGGCGAGAGAGAGAGGGGGAGGGGGGGGGTAGGGGGGGGCACATCATTCAGCAGTCGGAAGGCACAAACATTCAGTTCAACAGACGCACGGCCGTCTTTCGGTCGCTGCCGTTGGCGTTGCCCCAAACCTCGAGGCCCTCTACTACTGAAGGGAACGGGAATGTCTGCCGCGGTGTTTGTCTCCGCAAAAAAAGCGGTGTGGGTGGAGGGGATATTAACCCCTTTAGAACCGCAGTCCCGTTTTGGGGACAAACTACTTGAAATTTGAGTGGTTTGTCCCCAAAGCGGGACTGCGGTTCTAAAAGGGTTAAAACAAAACGTATTTATCGTATACCCTGGTACCTGGTACCTGGTAGGCAATAATTGCTTGTTTCACTATATACGAGTACCGCCGAAAGTATTGTAGTACTGCGTACTATTAATAATAGCTGCTCTACAGCTATCAATAGCTACTATTACTGTAGTACCCTCTGTAACTTTCCCGACCAGTAGTATCAAACGTCATCTTATACTTGAAGTAAGTAGCTTCGAGAGGTGCGCGACGAGGTGTTCGCTTCGTTCGGGGAGGCAGGCGCGTCGGGGGTGGAGGAAGGGGGGGCAAAGGGTGCATTTTCGTATTTTCTTAACCAGTACCTGGTACCTGGTACATGGTACCTGGCACAGCAGTAGTATAATACCACGCAGTGTGGTGTATCAAGAGATTAAAGAGTACCAGGGTATCACATCACAGGTATGAACGACGCCTACGTACTTCGTGCCTGGTACCTGATACGTACGTATTACCCGGGGTACAGCAGTTACAAAGACCAAGACCTGTGAGATACACAAAGTTTCCACGAAACTCATCGCAAGCAGCGTGTGATCTATGTCGTACCTCGCGCGTGGTATGGTGAGACCAGGTAGTGCCCGGTAGTGTATGCATACCCTACACCCTACAGCAGTACGTAAAGTGAGTGGTGTAGTGTAGCTAGCGAGACGATCACGAGAGCAGCCCAATTGCACCGTCCAGGGCGCGGAGATGCTCATACGAGTCCAACGCACGAGATATCCAGGGGGGGAGTTGGGGGGGGGGGGGGGGGGGCGTGGATCTAACCGCACGTGCCCGGCATCAGTCACGTTCGGGCGATACTGCAATACTACCCGTACACCTGATGGTATGATATGCGCGTGCTTCCTCTTGAACCATCTGGTGTGTACCAGGGTACCTGGTATCAATTACTTTGTCCGAAAGTTTAAGGTACATTTGGCGTATAATACGTAGATTCAAACGTTCCTTACATTTACGGACAGAGGGACACCGCCTTGCCCACGTGTGTTTGATTCTTTGGCATCTGTTGTTCCTCTTCCCATGTTCCACGTACGAGCACACCCCACGATGTATCGCAGACCGAGCACGAGGTCTGGAAGTGTTGATCGTTATCGGTTGCGATGGTTGCATACTCTATAATAGACTGCTGTAGAGGTAGGAGGTGCGCAAGAGAAGGAACAGGCTATCAGGTACAAGAGTATACTACAAGTATCGCAAGTCGCAAGTTGTTGGTGGAATAGAAACGTTAATTTAACGCCACGTACGGCCTACGTCGCTGCAGCCAGCACAAGATCAGAAGGAAGGAAACAAAAAGAAAATGGGAGAGGTTTTGGTTGAGAAAAGGACGGTCGTTTCTCGAGTCTTTCCTCCATTCTCACGCAAAAGTACACGCAAAACTGAAACAACCCAAAGGCCAAAGGGCGCATGTTGTTTGCGTCCGTACTGGGTGAGAGGATGGCGGTAGAAATACAAGAGCAGCAGAAAAGAAGAGGCAAACGAACACAGCAAGCGCATGTCGCACTTGGAGTATGTCCCAAAGGTGTTGCACACCGTTGCACACGGGCCGGGAGGCAAACTGGGCGAATTTCAGGTATGTAGCTGCTCTGTGTGTGCAACGCAAAGGGTATGGTCGGGAAAGGCTGCGACACGACGAAGCAAGGAATAGCATCATCGCCAGAGGGGAGGCTGGGCGCGGAGGGCGGTTCTGCGAGATTTTCGCCGCAAGTCGCCGCAAGCCGCCGCTGCCGCTGCCGCCGCGAGAGGCGGCGTTCAACATGCCCGGACCCGACGCATCTATGCATCGACGATGGACTCGGACATTCAGAACCTTTGCAATGCCTGTGCACCGTACCTCGGGGCCTAGTGAGGTCGAGAGCGCTGCCCTCCCGTCATTTTCGGTCGTTGCGTTCTCGCCCAAAGGAACAACTTGACATACACGACAAAACCGAGAGATTGGAGGGTAACCGCACGTTCATTTGAGTTAAAAAAAATGTCTCACCCATACAGCGGTGGAATCTCGGACACGTGTCCACGAGAAAGTCGCTGATAATCTAGCGCCCTTCGGGAAACACGACCTTCTCTCCCACTCACCTCGCTCTTTGCCTTGCTCTGTGTCCGTGTGCGTCGACGAACGAACTAACGTGCAGCTACTACTCTGTGCAGCAGCGGTGGATGGAGTTCACATCAGCATCTTTTTTCGACAATCAGGGTGTTCTAAATCATGGAACCTCCCGACGACGCACTTCAGTTCCAGACAACACACGGCTAAGCAGCCGGCCGCTCAACCACGCGCATCAAAGCACCGCGAGAGTGCCAACCGGGCTTGCTGGCGAAAAAGGCTGCTGTTTTTCCTTCACCAGGGAGGGATCAACTGAAGGCGTGCTCTTTCGGAGGAGTCTGTGGGAGATGACGGCCGGGGCGACGGCGGTCGGGATGCTGGCGAGATTGTTCTGGGTGCTGGCTGTTGCAGAGGTGAGACACGTAAAAGATAGCACCATGAGCGTATGTAGGAGGCGCAACCAAACTCGGCATGCATTTCCATTCTGAAGAACCGAGACATTGCAGCTCAGCAGTGGCAGTCGGCGCGCGTAGCGTGTTGCATATGCATATGCCTTGTGCTTCCTGTTGTGGCTTGCACTAGTTTCGTCTTCGATGCTGTGCTGTGCCGTGCCAGGCCCGCAGTCGGGCTGGCTGCGAAGCTAAACAAAGCGTGCGCTTGTTCGTCGGCGTGCGTGAAGTTTTTTTTTTTCGTTCGGATGTGCATGCATGTGTCTTTTTGTGCTTGAAAAAAACAGTCATTTTGGAGCAAAATCGCCGTCGCCGTTGCTCGACCGTCGAATTTGGAAACACTTTCTTCATCATACTCTCTCTCTCTCTGCTGTCTCACGCACTTGTCTCTCTCAAGTTTAAGTGGGTTGGTTGATTCTGTTCGAAATGGGGTGTGCAATCTGTATCACACGTCACACGGACGGTATACCAGGTAGACGGCCGCGGCTGCTATGATACGCTTACACTACACGGCAGCACACACACCCAGCTTGTGGTAGATAGAGATATATAGCAACCGAAAGAAACGCAAAGAGAGAGAGAGCAGGGAAAACGCTGCACAGCTTTTTTTCTCGTCCTTCCCCTCTTAATAATAGGAGAACAAGCACATGGCTACATGGCTGGCTGATGGGGTTACAGCATACCTGGCTGGTATTTACAGTACGAATAAGCGTATGTATGGGTTCGAGCGGCGGGCATCACATGTGAAACAAGCATTTTTTTGTTTTACGTATACTGCAACGAACGATTGGGGGAAAGCCGAACCTGAACATATGTACAACAATCGTATACGAAGACTTGCTGCTGCTGCTGCTGCTACTGCTACTCGTCGATCGCTGTGTGGGCGCACCAGACGGCAGAAGAACGCGCGTTTTCCTTACGTACACACAAACAGTAATAATAGTACCAGGTACCACTTTAGTGGCGAAAAACGCCCAGCGGTAAAAAGCAAAAGTGGCGTGTCCACGCAACTTTTGCTTGCATTGTCTGTTGTCCGAAACTACTTCACCACACTATAATAGTCATAACATAGCAAGGTGTCTCGCAGGTACATATAATACTCGCATAAATAGCTCCGGCCGGGCTTGTTTTACGACGACTTGCGACGACTGCAGACTGCTGCTGCCGCCGCCGGCATTCCGACGGTTTAACGTGCACCAACGCTTGCGACGCCGTTAAGATGCTCTAAGTGCTACCAGGTATTAATGAAGACATGCCGATACCGTACGTGGTTGAAGCATACCTGGTACTATTTGAGTACCTGGTAAGTAAATTTGGGTTGCGAAATACCCACACATGAACAAGGAACAAGTACGCAAGCAGGTATCATACATGTAATTGAACATCAGAAAATAAACGTAGGGCGGGGTGCTGCCTGATACTGCTGTCTGTTGTACAAATTTACAGCCAGTGTACTGGATTCCCTCAGTATACTGCTGTAGCGGCGAACAGTCAACCCCCCCCCCCCCCCGCGCGCCCCGCTGGTAAGGGGGCCCCGTCGGGGGCGTTTTTTTTATGCGCATTTTCGCTTGACTTCCCTTCAAAATACGGGGGGACTACGGGGTCTGGAATGGTGC
This sequence comes from Nereocystis luetkeana, assembly GCA_031213475.1. Taxonomy (NCBI): domain Eukaryota; class Phaeophyceae; order Laminariales; family Laminariaceae; genus Nereocystis; species Nereocystis luetkeana. Next base: position 7,880,665 of record JARUPZ010000027.1, read on the forward strand.
ATAGCGGCACACAAAGTCCCCGTCTCTCCCTCTCTCGTTTTCTCATTTTTTCACCTGTGAGGTTTTCCGTTGCAGGGGGTGGCGTTTTGTACATTACCTACTACAGCGAACAGCGTACTGCTCTTTTCGATCTAGGCTTGTGCTCAGCAGACTCGTCCCTAGTCCGAGCAATGATGCACCTGGTTCGCGCATGGATATTCTCGTATATTCTTCGAAGTATGGGAATTCCCATCCCATTTGATCAAATATGGCCCATGGGATCAAAAGTATCCCATGAGATACCGTATAACACGGAAGAAAGCACACCCCGGTGATAACATGTTGACATTTTAACATATATTATCACCGGGTGTGCTGTTGTGGGCGTGTGTGATATCTAACGCATCCCCGGTGATAAACACCATGCACAAGAGCCCTGCAGCTAGGGGGTGAGACAACGAGGGGGTGTGCTAACGGCATTTTTGACTGATAAGGGCCACTCCTAACGAACAAAAAAATCACGATTCATGACGCCAATGTTTTTAGCTTTTATTCCCTAAAAAAAATAAAATCACGATTTTGTGACATTTGTCGTGTCTCCAACCACGCCTGATCAAGGCACTACGCAACCCACGCGCACCAACGGTATCCGAAGGTCGGTATGGGGGCGTGACAGACTCTGCTTCGTACGCCGCTTGTGGACAACGGGGGGCTACCCAAAGACACCGCTGGGCGCGGGCTAACGAGCAGGTTGTGGCCTCGAAATTTCGAGGAGGAGGAGCCACGGCTCGAGGACAAATGCGAAAACGACCTGAGAATGTCAATGACCAGGCCGGGCAGAGACGCCCTGAGGAATAGAATGCCGCGAACCGGGTTTGGCCGACGATCGGTGAAATAGGAATCTCGCAGGCTGGGTCAGGCTTCGGCCCGTTATTCGAATATACCAGGGGCCGGGCCAGGCGCGGTCGCCCCGGCTCGGCCTGGCCGTGCCCCGCTCGCGAGAGTTCGTTCCACCCGCAAAAACAGTTGGGTTTGAAATATCGGAACTTTTACAAGTTGAAAATATCACGAAACGCGACGTTTTTCGGATTTTTTCGTTAGAACTGAAATGTCACGGATCGTGATCTTTTGGCATATGCCAAAACGTCGCGAATCGTGTTTTATTTTCGGTTCGTTAGGAACGGCCCTAGGAAAGTCAACAGACCCCGGCCAGATTCAGGGGGTGTAGTAATCGGAGGGCGTGATAGCGGAATATCCATGATTGCTATGGAGTGGGTGTGAACAGACCCCGGCCAGAATGCAGGGGGTGTGGTAAAAAGGGGTGTATTAGCAAGGGGTATGCTAACGCATGAGAGGCTTTGGTCCCGGACGCCGCCGTGGCCGCTTGCACCTCCTTCTCATACATAGACCGGTTCTTGACCCACGATGACAGTGTTGCCTTGTCCAATCTTCCCAGCGCCCTGGTGACATAAGTCACGCCAACAGTACCTCCGGGCCCCCTTCCACCCTCGACTACAGATTGCGCGTAACCGATCGCCTTCAGCTTGAACTCTATAGGGTATCTCTTTCGGTGCGGGCCGCCACCAAGCTCCGGAATTTGGAAGTCGGGCGGTTTCAACTCCAGCTTTCCGTATGCCCTCTTGCCCTATTTTTTCGGGGGCTCTGAGAAGAGGGCTTCCCGGTCGTTGTCCTGCCACTCGTGGCTCTCTCCGGGTAGCATGGTCTCGCCGCTGGCGATTCGGCTGCTGCCGACGGGGCCTCAGGCCCTTTGGCTGGCGCGTTGGGCGTTGCTGCAAGAGCTGCGGGTGCTTCGCTGGTACCGGTACTTGTAGTCGGGGCTTGGGACACGGCGGACGTAGGAGACGTGATAACGTTAGTGCCAGCTCCGGTAAGCGCGCTGGTCCCAGAGAAAAACGACATGATCGTCGCCCGAGGCGCGGCAGCAGCAGCCACAGGTGGGGTCGAAGCCGCAGACTCGTTCGGCCCACTGTGAGGGGGCGCGGCAGTTGCCTCCATGCTGGTGTCCATACCGGTGCGGGTTGATCGTAGATTGTGAATGGTATCCATCTACCTGGTGGCGTGATGATTGTGGAGTTTGGCACTGTTTTTTAAGGCGTACATGCGTAGGGGGGGGGGGGTGTTATCTAATGTACCCCCGGTGGTAAAGTGGCGGGGAAAAAAATGAAGTAAAATACATATCACCGGGTGTGCTTATGTGGGGGGGTGTGTTACACCTATAAGGGGGGTGTGCTTTCTTCCGCGTTGTACGGTAGATGGGCCATTCCTGGGATTACTGTATCCCATGGTACTGGGACTTGAAATGTCTTCGCGAGGAACCGAATCACCCACAACACGACTTCAGCACCCCTGAACTCGGCAGGAGCCCGAGGCCAGCATCGCTGTAGCACCCGGCTAGGTGGGTGAACCAGGTTTAATAACAGAGAGAGGGGTAGTAATTGTATGTATATGCGTCATAGACGGTGAAGCTCCCAGGTGGCAGTTACGGGTTGGGGTTCAAGTAAGGACGCTGCATTTCCTACGCATCGGTAATCAGTACGTAGTAAACCCGTGAATGTGCCAGAGGGTGGTCCCCAGACACCACAGACTTCACTCATGGGATATTCCATCCCCTGCTGTGTACGAGTAGGTTGGTATCGGTATGGTATGTTGTTGTGTCGGCTTCCCCCCCGCCCCCCCGCTCCCCGACTTTTCGGTTTGCGAAAAGCAGGGCTCTCAAAGGCTGCACTAAATTTACCTCCGCAGCACAGACGGCAGACGGCGGTACGCGGGACCTCTTGGCCTCCAAACCTCCAGCCTTACGCCTTCACAGCTACATGTAGATCATTCATATTGTTCTAGTGATAGTCTTATCATACATCCGTGTAAACTTCGAAAGTACACGACTTCGTATTTATATATGTGCACCGGACGAGGTTGGTTGTGTATTCAATCTGGCGTGCACTGCACATGTGTGCCCCACGAAAGAGCAGAGATCATGGTCACATTCCCTCTCTCCCTCCGCACGAACAACGTTTTTTCGTGCTCCGTGAAAACACCTTCATGTTTGTTCACCTCTGACCGTCGCACCATAAGATTTAAGAGTCAAGAGGTTGTCCTCGGACACGATGACCTGATGACCTCCTAAGACGCCGCTCCAAGCTGCAAAAAAAATCACCCGCGGGAAGGAAGCTTCCTTCCCCGTTGTGCGATGCCGCTTTTCGTAGAGACGCGACACCGTCCGACGGTTACGCCCCCCTCCCCTCCCCCCGCCCTCGCCCCCCCCCCCCCCCCTTTTCCAGTTAAGAATACGACCGCTACCCTCTCAGACAAAAAGACAACAGAGTCACAGCGGTTGCTGATTAGAGTGTTGGTAGTTTCGAGAGGCAGCCCATCATTATAGCGGTATCACCTGGGGGTGATGGTATGATAGAAGCACTAGTTATTACTGAGCCATCGAAGCGAGGCCGTTTGCGTCGAAGCAGCAGGACTGCTGCGTGACGAGCTAAACAGATAGTTACCAGTACATCATACTGTTGCTGTCCTTAGCCCGGCGAGATCATAGCATTTGCGCTGCCCTGTTACCCCGCTCCGCCCCATATCGTACAAGATCACCATACCACACCCATATCACCACACCACACCACACCGCACCACACCACACCACCACCACCGCCACACCACACCACCACCACCACCACCACCATAGACGCGTCAATCCTTATCCCCGCTCCCGCTCCCCGGCCCCACCTGCCTGCATGTAATAAAAACAGGCTTTTGTCGCTACCCCCAAGTTTCCGGCGGGGACGGCGTCTTGCGGCGGTGGCAGTGGTAGCAGATGTACGACCAGAAGCAGCGCTAGCCCGAGGGGAGATGCGATGCCGTTGTCCATGGGGTCTACCGTCCCGGGGAAGTCGATGCTCCGTTCTCGCGCGGTGGGCATCGGATCCAGCGCTCCAAGCACGGTGCGGGTGGTGGTGTGGCCATCGCCTGATGTGGCGGCGTGTTGAGTTGGTTGGCTGAGAGCAATATGTGTGCTCTCATATGCCCTCGCCTTCATGCTGTCGTCGCGTAGTGTAGGCGGAACGCCAATGCCGCGAGATAGCGACTGGAGGCTTGATTTCTGCTTTGGTTCCCGATGGTACTGTTGACCCACCGTAGACCTACTGTCGTACAGTAGTGGTAGTAGTAGTAGTAGTAGTAGTAGTAGTAGTAGTATTAGTAGTAGCACTAGCAGTAGTAGTAGTACAAATATGAGTAAAACATGTACGAGTAGTATTACGGGGGACCATAGTTAATAGGACCTGTGGTATACTTAAAAACCCATATATTTATCCATTTTTACTAACAATATTTAGTCCTATTAACTATGGCCCCCCGTAATAGTACACAATCGTAGTAATGGTGGTAACGAGCACCCGGTATCTCTTCGGCCGCGCTGTCCCCTGCTTCTCTTGCATATGACGCGTCGTGCTTCCAACCCTTCGTCTCGAAAGAAATGCGCGGTCAACGCGCAAATGACCAAGGCAAGCAACACATGAGTACACGCCGCCCCCCCCCCCCCCCCCCACTCCGACCCCTGTTTCCCTCAACTGGCTGCCTCCTACCGGTTTCGACATCACTCAGTATTGTCCTTGCATATTGCAGTCACAGCCACCCGGTATCATGTTCAGTTATTTGTGCGTCTACTGGTGCGAGCATTCGACGAATCCCCTCCGCCGCCCCCCCCCGCTCTTGCTGTTTTTGCCGGTCTCGTCTCTTGTGCCGGCAGGTGCTCCCGAACTCCGATCTGGAGGATCTTGTGGAGACTTCGGATGAGTGGATCGCGTCGCGCACGGGCATCCGCAAGCGCCATCTCCTCGGCAAGGTGAGCCGCCCGCGCGGCACAAAAACTACGACCGTCTGTGCGAAGGAGGTACGTAACTGACGCCGCGGTACAACAGGAATATGCCAAGTAAGTACTTGGCGCTGCTGCTGCTGCTGCTGCTGCTGCTGCTGCTGCGACTTCCGGGAGTTTGTAGGCGTTGGTTTTACATGATACACGCCGTGGTTTTCCGTCCCTGGACCCCCACCCCGCCTCCCCTCCCCTCCCCTCCCCTCCGCTCCCAAGAGACATGCGTATACCGCGGGGGTACACAGCTTGAGGGGGCGTGTTGCCTCTGCCGCCTTTGCCTATACACGCCTGTGGGCCTCCTTGAGACGCAAAAGGGGAGGGGTAAAAGTTATCTGTATCTGGCAGTCACCATGTTGCCTGTCTCTCCATCTCTCTCCACCTCTCTTGTCTAACTTTATCACCAACTCTCGCTCTCGTTCCCCCCCCCCCCATATACACGCATTTCTATGTCTTCGCTATGTCTCTCCCTCCCTCCCCCTCTCCCTCTCTCTCTCTCTCTCTCTCTCTCTCTCTCTCTCTCTCTCTCTCTCTCTCCGTCTCGTGGTCTCTTTTTATTTTTTCATCGTTTCCCACCCTTTTTATTTTGTGTGTCGCTTTCTCTCTCTCTGTCTCGCTTTCGCTTCCTTTCTCTCGCCTACCTTATCCTCCCCCCTACTCTCTACCCCCCCCCCCCCATCCCTTGTTACCCTCGCACTCGTTCTCGCCTTGCCCGCGCGCGCCTGCTTCATGTACCCCCGTGCAGGAGATAGGGGTGTCGCAACTGGCCATCACCGCCTCTCAGAACGCCTTGGATCTCGCGGGCGTGGAAGGGGCGGACATCGATCTCGTGAGTCGGCGTACTCGACATGATGTGCTTTGAATGGTGATGCTGCTGGTGCTGTGAGCCGTCCTCTCTCGTGCCCAGATACGGCCGTTTCGTATCGTCGATTGGTCGACTGGTGTTGGAGTCGTGTTTGAATCGTTTCGTGTCGTGTTAAAAATCCTATCGTGTTTTCGAGTGATGCGGTGTCGTTCAGTGTCGTGACTTGTTTCCGATCGGCCGTCGATGCTCGTGCTCTCTCTCTCTCTCTCTACATATATATATATATATATATATATTATATCTATCTCTCTCTTGTTTCTCCCTTTGTCTCTTGTTCGTCTGCGGGCATGGTGTTGATGGCGCTTTTGCTGCTGCTGCTGCTGCTGCTGCTGCCAGGTGGTGATGGCGACGTCGACTCCGGACGACATGTTCGGGGATGCGTGCGTGGTGGCCGACGCGGTGGGCGCGAAGGGGGCGGTAGCTTTCGACCTCACGGCGGCTTGCTCGGGCTTCCTGTTCGCCCTCGTCACAGCGTCGCAGTTCCTACACTCCGGCACCTACAAGTGAGAGAGGAGGATGAATGGAACGAGAGGGGGGGGGGGGGGGGGGAGAGGCAGGGACTGAAATATAAATATTGAGGAAAGAGGGGGAGGGAAAGGGAAAGGGAGGGATACAGAGAGAGGGAAAGAGAAGCTGTCGCTGCATGGGTAGGCCCTCCCTCGAGTACTACTATTAAGAACAGAAAAAATGTGTACATAGTATGGGAGAGGGGTGTCCCCGGACAGGGACATTCCCCCCCCACTGCCACCACGAAGGTTAAGCCTTGCGAGAGCGCGCGGAGTAGTTTTGGCGTTCATAAACGGTTCGACGTTCTTGTCAGGCGGAGGAGCAGCGGGGGGGGGGGGGGAGGGGGGGGGAAGGAAGGGGGCTCTGAGTGCGGGAGGGCAACGTTTTTTTTCATGTTCCTGGTTGGGAGTTGTGAATTGTGACGAATTATGTACAGAGCATCGACCACACGTATGTACAAACTTTAACCGCCGCAGCGACACACGGCAGCAACGGGACCTGATCTGAGAGAGTTGGAGAACGCGAGGCGAAGCGGGGAGAGGGACGGGAGGGGGGTGGGGGGGGGCATTAGAAGACTAAATTTCCTGTCGGCGTCAATTCCGATGCACCGGTTCATAAGAGGATGCCGCCTTTTCCCCCACTTTTTTCCCTGACTTGATTTGTCCACCGTGCCCCCCCCCCTCTTCCCTCACTCCCCCCTCCCTCACTCCCCCCTTCTTTCCGCTTTGTGCGTGACACGGCAGAAAGTGCCTGGTGATCGGCGCGGACGCGCTGTCTCGGTGGGTGGACTGGGACGACCGCAACTCCTGCATCCTTTTCGGGGACGGGGCGGGGGCTATGGTTCTCGAGGCCGCCGAGGGGGACGACGGGGCGGGACTCTTAGGTGAGCAGCCTGCCTGCTCGTCTGCCTGCCTGCCTGCCTGCCTGCCTGCCTGCCTGCCTGCCTGCCTGCCTCAAAAGGCAAAAAGAAGAACAAAAAAAAAGAGAAAAGCAGCTCTTCAAAGCTTGGCATCAAAATCGCTCAATCGGTCGATCTCATAGCTGACGTTTTAGCCTGTGCTGATGTTGCAACGGGAGCTATAGGTTAAATTGACACACGACCCGAAATTGGAACTCGTAAGTGTGGTGAGCTTGAGCTTTATTTTTACCATTCCGCCGGAGGGTAAACAAACAAAAAAAAAAAATGACGTTTGGACGCATAGTACGGCAGGTTTCCACCTGATATTTTTCTGAGGCTCCCCCTCACTTGACCTTACGGGAGCTCTGCGCCTCGCCCAAAAACGGATTTCGAGAAGAACTGAAGAATTGTGATGGCTGATGACCAACCGCCTCCACCATATCCTACAGGTGTATCACGAACCGTGTGGTGAAACGCGGGTGGTGGTTTCTCCGACGATGTACACGATTGTGTTGAGGCATATGTTCACTCAGGAAACACTTTGGCCCTGAAAGTGTTACGTCTATTATAGCACGCGCCTTTGTATTGTTTTTTCATCGTGTATCATACGTCTTAACAAACGGGGGAGCGTCACCAAAAATCGAGCACCGGACACGGTCGTAGTAGGTACGTACGTACGCACGGCCGACGTCATGTACCCACAGTAAAAAAAAACAACTATGGCTGGCATCATTCTAACTGCAGATGTGTTTTTTTTTCGAAGCGTTGGCCTCAGACAGTTCTCGTCGAAGATTGCCGTCCGTCACGCCTCTGAAAGACCGTCATGTTTTTTTTTTTTCTTGTGTTTTTACTCGAAGGCGGGCGTCTCCGTCGATTCTTGCGGCAGCTACCGACCGACGAACCGATCGACCGACAGACAGACCGACCTACTATCTGTACAGCAACTGACAGGTCGAAAGCATTGTGCCGTGCTGGAGGCGGCTTTTTTTTGGTACTCCGCCGTGGGCGTTTGGAAAGTTGTGGCTGTGTTGTGGAAGAAAAAGCGCCGGCTGCGCTTGCATCAGGCACTACTATGTAACTTTTTCTGCTGCTAAAATGTGGCCGCACACTTTTTTCCGAGTAGTTTTGTCTCCATAAACGTGGGCACAAATCATTCATAATTTCGTTGTAAAAAGAGGGTCAAGTGTTGTATTTTTATTTTCTCGCAGCAGTGCGTGAATTCCCCCCCTCACGGAGAAAGAAGTTGGGTATACTTGATATTGATAGTATTACGGGGGGGCATAGTAAATAGGACCCCATGGTACACTCAAAAACCTATATATTTACCTATTTTTACTAACAATGTTTGGTCCCATTTACTATGGTCCCCCGTAATAGCCAAAACACGTTCGTTGCTACCCTAGGAGATGGATGGTGGCCACAGGCGGCGAAACAGGAAAGGGATCAAGATTAACAAAAACCAAACTATGTAATAGATGGAAGCAACGTCGTGAGTACCCAGCTGTTGAAGGTCTCTACTACGGGGGACCATAGTAAATAGGACCTACGGTACGCACAAAAACCTGTATACATCGATATTTTTACTAACAATATTTGGTCCTATTTACTATGGTCCCCCGTGATAGTAGGAGTAGGAAGGGTGGTCCGTCTCAAAAGGACCCGGGGTCGATGGTTAAACGACTATGGTTAGCAACAATTGAGAAACGCCCCCCCCCCCCCCCCCCCCCCCTTGTTGGTTTTCTTTTGTTGGGACTGGCCACTCACTGCTTCACCAGCGGCTCATTTTTCGTTCGCGCTCTCCAAGACCCCCCCCCCCAGTTGCACAGGAATGTACGTTATCACCTAATATATTCAAGATATATATACTCATGTAATAACGACCTGGTAATATCAGTCGAAGCAGCAAAGCAGGGAGTCACGGTGGGGGGAGATACGGTGTCGGGATTGATGTTTGCGGATGGCTTCGTGGGGATATCAGAAACACCCGAAGGGTTGCAGGAACAACTATTACGGGGGACCATAGTAAATAGGACCTATGGTATACATAAAAACCTATATATATAACCATTTTTACTAACAATATTTGATCCTGTTAACTATGGTCCCCCGTAATGGAGAATGCGCTAGAATGAATACTCGAGGAAATGGAGGGTGACGGCTCGAACGTCAAGAAGTGCTCAGTAGTTGTATGTATCGAAGATAAGGGGAACCCGGTAAACTTCAGTCGGAAGTGGGGAGATGAACTTACCGGCCGTAGACCAGTATACCTACCTTGGCGTTGAGATCTCAAAAGACTGCTCTTGGGATACACACTGAGCGAAAGTATTATAGTAGGAAAGGGTAAAAAGCTCGCATAGGCAAGATGGATGCGATCCTATTAATAACAGACTCGCACATTATTGACACTGGAAGTAAGAGATGTATCCTGATGAATGTGATAGTGCCAAAACTAGAATGTGCAGGAGAAGTATGGGAAGAGAACGCGAAGCTCGTAAAACAGTTGGAAACAGTACAGATGACAGCAGCCGAAAAAATGCTAAGATGCTCGAGGACGACTAGTAATGCAGTATTGAGAGCAGTACTGGGAATGCACCCACTCAAGACAAACGGAGATATGAGAAAGTTGAAATGGCAATATGAAGTAAGGAACGTGCCAAAGAAGAGGTTGCCAGCCATAGTTGATGGAGCTGTATGGGAGAAAGCAACAAAAGGGCGAGCTGGAATAAGGTGGGATAGCGTAGTCGAGAAGTTATGGAAGGATATAGGGGGAAACCAAGAAGAGATGATGTCAGCATTGGAGTTTGGGACGTACAAGGCAGAAGTAGAAGAAAGGATAGAACGAAGGGAAAGGCTAGCGCTAAGAAACAAGGTTAAATCGGAGAAACACTTGAAGATATACGGGGGACTAAGCGAAGGGGTAGGAATGAAAATGTATATGCACGGCCCACTGGACTTCGCGAAAACGCTGAAACTGCGATGTCGTGTAGGTGACCTGGACCTGCCAGAAAGAAGAAAGAGGTGTACCAGTAGCCGGGAGGAGGAAGTAGATGCACAGATGTGCCCGTGTGGCAAAGCGAAAGAGAATAGAACTCACACAATAGGAGAATGTGAAATATACAAGGAGGAACGGGATGTGTCAGAAGAGGAGACGAGGGAAATAGACGAATGTGACATCGAGCAGTTTGGTACCGGTACATTCGACGTCATCTAGGAGATGATGGGCGTCGAGGCGCGTTGGGATTGCTGCCCCCAGCACGTCGGAACCTCGGCACGAACCGGGCCGGGCGAAAAAACACGGAACGGAAGAAACCCACCGCCTGGGAAAAGCGGAGGGTAGAGGAGAAAAAACACGCTGCACGGAAGAAGAGGAGGCAAGGTCGGAAAGGTCGCAGAGAAGCTCGAAGGTTACGCTCAGATGCTAGGGCTAGGTACAGAGCTGGGGAACTCGTCGTGGGTACGTTCAATGTTCGCACACTCGCCTTCAACGGCAAAAATGGCATCGGCCACAGCGAGGTCATCATGAAGGTATGCCAGGAACTAGGATGCGATGTCGTAGGTCTCCAAGAGACTAGGCGAGACGGGCATAGCACGTTCACAGCAGCTGGATACACGATTTTTTGCTCTGGAGCAGACGGACGGCAGCAAATACGAGAGGAAGGGCACCCATGGTGTAGGACTAGCTGTCAGGGAGTCTATTGTGGCAGGTGTGGGCAAGGATGGTCTCGAGGTGGAGTGCGTTAGTGCCAGACTGATGAAAGTTCGCATTCAACTTGAGGGCAAATCAAATGCCGTTTCTTTTGTTGTCGGCTATGCGCCGATACTGGATGCACCCGTTCGCGAGAAAGATCACTTCTGGAACGAACTGAACAAAGTCGTCTCGGGGGTCCCAAGTGGGGATCACCTACTTGTACTCTTGGATGCAAATGCTCGCACCGGCAAGCGAGAGAGCGGATGTGCCGGCAGTAAGGTGATGGGTAAATACGGGCGCGATGAATTGAACAACAACGGAGAGCGACTACTCCTCCTCGCAGATGACAACAGGCTTGCGCTCCTCAACACGTTCTTTGCCACACCTACTCGCGGAGTGTCGTACACTTTCCAATCTCCAAACTCCGGGAAGGGTCAGTGTAGGCTAGACTATATCCTTACTCGGCAAGTTGATCGACGCCTGGTCCGCAACATGACAGTACGGAAACCCCCAGAGGATCGGCATGAATCTGACCACAACCTCGTGGTCTGCAATATTCGCCTCTTGGGTCGGTTCGCGCCGAATCGGAGGGTAAAAGCAGGCAGCGGAAAACGAGCCATTAATCTACAACGGTTGATGGCAGACCCCGGTCTCCGAGCGGACCTCAATAGGGAGATAACCAAACTTACCCCCTCACCGCCTGGTACAATTGGGAGTGTCGATGATAAGGCAACTGCTCTAGTGGAGACCGTGCTGTCGACTGCTGCTAAACTAGCACCTCATACCAGTCGAAGACAAGGGCCGCTGGGCTGGTGTACGCCCGAAGAGGTAAAAGCAGAGGTGCACTCACGATGGCAGGAGAAGGAAAATGCGAGGACGCAACTACGTGCAAACCCGGAAGACAAAAATCTGCGAAAAGCTGTGAAGATTGCCACTAAATAGCCCAAACGTGCGAGGACGGACGGAGTGCAGAAGTTCTTCGAGGATTACGTCCGTCAACTCGAAAGGCGTATCCAAGAAGGTGATCAGTTTGGGTTCTACAAGCACCTCAAGGGAATGAATGTGGAAGGAAAGAGGACTTTCCATTCGCAGTACATCAGGGACGAGGAAGGTAGATTACTACGAGACATAGGCCTCATCCGGGAACGATGGGTAAGGTGGTTCCATAAGCTGCTAAACACAAGGTCATCGACCCTCGACCCGACTATCGTCGATGAGCTCAAGGTCTGGCCCTCGTGCAGTCCGCTGGACGACGTCCCGTCTAGATACGAGGTGGAAGACGCGATCAGGGCGATGGCGAACCGCAAGGCGGTTGGGCCTGATGGTCTCCCAGCTGAACTTCTGAAGGTCCTGGCCGACGAGGGAGACTCGGACACCTTGGGAAGCTTCTACGAGATTATCGTCGCTGTGTGGAGGGGAGGGGTCGTGCCGCAGCAATGGAAGGATACAACGATTAAGGTGCTGCACAAGAAGAAAGACAGGACGGAGTGTGGTAACTATCGTGGCATTTCCCTAGTCGCGCATGCCGGCAAAGTGCTCCTCAAAGTCATCGCGCGCCGACTCAGCGACTATTGCGAACGGGAAGGCATCCTGCCGGAGGAGCAGTGTGGCTTTAGGCCCGAACGATCGACGGTCGACATGATGTTCGTGGTGCGACGCTTGCAGGAATTGGCAAGGAAGAAGGACACCCCGCTCTTCATGTGCTTTGTCGACCTCACCAAAGCCTATGACTCCGTCGACCGAACCCTCCTGTGGGCTGTCTTGGCTCGCTTTGGGGTGCCACCTAGAATGCTCACCGTTATCCGCCAATTCCACGACGGCATGCGAGCATGCGTGCGACTGGATGACGGCGAGTGCTCAGATATGTTCGACGTGAAACAGGGCCTACGGCAAGGGTGTGTGCTCGCGCCATTGGTGTTCAACATGTTTTTTACAGCGGTGCTGCGTGTGGCGGAGAAACGTTTCGCTGCTGATAAAGCCATCACGGACAGCTTGGTGCAACTCCAACAAAAGCAGGAGAAGAAGAAAAAGAAGAGGGGAAGGCACGGGTCGGGCACGCCGACGGACAGGGGAATGATAAAGAGGCCCAGACACTGTGGGCTATGCTCTATGCCGACGATGCAGGCATAGTATCGAGATCACCCAACGGCCTGGAGAGGATGATGACGGTGATCGTGTCTGCATGTGCCGCTTTCGGCCTGACGGTCTCGGAGGCCAAGACGGAGATAATGTGTCTGCAAACGAAAGATGGGGGGAACGTGCCGTTCACCGTCACCGCCGCCGGCCAAGTGCACAAACAAACGACCGAGTTTGTGTATCTGGGCGGGGCTATCAGCGCAGATTGGACGGGCAGAAGTGTCGAGGTAACGCGTCGACTCCAGAGGGCATGGGCATGCTTCGGACGGTATAAGATGGAAATTTATGACCGCCCGGGTGTGCGCCTACGCCTGAAGGTGCGAATGCTGAGAGCCGAGGTGATCGGAACGTTGCTCTACGGTTGCGTTACTTGGAGCCCGAGCAAGACTGATTACGGTAGGCTACGGGAGGTCCACCACAAGATGCTCCTCCGATGCATCGGGTGGCGAAAACGAAAGCGCGAAGACCACATTCTATCCTATGCTAGCGCGCTTCTCAGGACAACATCTGAAAGCGTTGAGACGACGGTACGCAGACGTAGGCTCTTGTTTGCGGGCTTTGTGACACGAATGGGAGAGGAGCGTCTGCCGAAGAGGGTGATGTTTGGGGAGATGGTTGGGGGTAAGGGTTACTCCGGAGGACAGGAGTGGGACTGGATGAGGTACCTTGAGGAGGACCTCAAGGAGTTCGGCATCAAGCTCGAAGGGTGGCGCGAGGCAGCACAGAAAGCCGGCAGATGGTTCCGACGGGTCGAGGAAGGGGCGGAGGCCTTCATACGGAAATGGCATACAGATGAGAAGGAGGCATCGGCAGAACGGCATAGAATAGCTGCAACCACGACCACAGCCGTTGACGCCAACGCGAGTGTGCAGAATGGCAGGGAAGAGGGGGGGGGCGAAAGGGGGACGAGGGGGAATGGCGGGGGGGGGGGAGGGGAGGCGGTCTGCCCAACAGACTGAAGCCTGGTTATGGCCATCATCGTCATGATGCACTCCTTTCTTTGGGACCCAAGTAACTAGCATGGTGCCATCTGGGCAACTTTGCGTGTCTGTATGCTCCAGTGCCTGCCTTTGGCATTTTCTTTCCCCCCCGCCCGTGATTATCGCTTTTTTGTCCCTTCTTTTTTTTTCATTTTTCTTTCATTCCCGTTTGTACCTCTTTGTGTCTTTGTTAGTATGGTCCGTTTTGCGTTTTTTTTTGCGTTTTGCTATCTGCGTCTGTTTTAGTTTAGTTTTTTTTTTTTTTTCTGCTTAGCTTCATCTTCTTTTTTTTTAGGTTTTTGTCTGCTATTAATAGTCTCCTTTTTGCTTCCCTGGTGTCCGCAGTGGTGGAGTGCGTATGCTTGTTTTTTGTTTTTTGCCTCTGTTTTTACTTGAGGTATTTCTTCCACTCCAGAGTTATTGGAGCCTGTCCTGCGACCACGGACTGCATTGAATTGTGAGTTAATGTGAGAACAACAACAACAAAACAACTAGATAGCAGCGAGAAAACGATCGCCAGCCTAGGAGACAGATGGTGGCCACAGGCGGCGAAACAGGAAGGGGATGAGATTAGCAAAACTTTATATGTAATATATGGAGACAACGTGATGAGCGCCCAGCTGTTGGAGTAGTTGTCTCTGCTAGGAGTGGGAACGGTGCTCCGTCTCGAAAGGGATGCGTGGTCAATGGTCAAATGACTAAGGCAAGCAACAAGTGAGCACGGCCCCCCTCCCCACGCGCTTTTCGTTTCGGACCCGCTCAACGTTTGCACTAATGTGTTATCCCCCCTCCACCCGCCGCCGCTACTGCTGCCGCCACCGCTTCTGCCGCCGCACCCTCCCGCCCCCCCCCCCTCCACCCACCCACTCTATCCCCCCCCCCCCGCCCCCCGGTGAAAAGGCTTCTCGCTCCACAGCGACGGGGCGGGGCACGGTTCCCTGACGCTGGGGTATGACGGCGAGGAGCGGCCTTTGGGGGGCAAGTACTCCGTCACCAAGGGGAAGTACGGCACGCTCGGCATGAACGGGCGAGAGGTCTACAAGTTTGCCACTCGGGAGGTGAGTAAGGGAAGGAGGCGGGGTAGGTGGGGGGGCCTACTCACTCGTTGCATCCCTTTCAAGGGGGGGGGGGTAATGCACTCGATATCATGCATGGCCGTAGTCGTATGACCACAGACCCTCGCTTCCCTACAATGCCGGGACGGAGCGCGTTTTTCACCGTCCCGGCAGACATTGTTTGCACCAAGCGCGAAGCGCTGTGAGGTGTTCGGCGAATCGAATGAAGAGTGAGCTGCATCGTGCCAAGAACCGCTTGTGAGGCGGACTTGCATATGGACGGTAGACTCAATGGGGGGGGGGGGGGGGGGGGGGGGGGCAAGAAGAGAGGGGGAGGTGGGGTGGGGTGGGGTGAGGTTACGCCGGAAATGTGTCAAGAGCGTCAGCCAACTGAGGACCGATGAAAGTTAAATCCTTTGTCTGTTGTGCTTTCTTGGGTGGGGTACGTACGTCGAATATCTGATACCAGTATGCCAGAAGGGCGGCAGTCAGTTGAGGATAGATGGAGATATAACATCCTTTGTCTGTTTTTTTTTCTCCGGTTGGTCGGTCGGTCGGTTGGTCGGTTGATTGGTTGGTTGGTGGTTGGTCGGCTGGTTGGTGACTGGTTGGTCGGTCGGTTGCAGGTTTGGTCGGTTGGTCTACACGGGTAGAGAAAGAAACCCGACAGAGCCGTATGGGCGATTCTGTAACGGTCCATGCAAACACCAACGAAGACAATCATAGTGTGCAGCGCTGTTTTATGATGAGCGTTTTTTGCCCAGCTTCTCGTCTCGCTCCTTAACTTGTACAGAAGCCAATTGCCAGCGACTTGACCCATGTACCGATGCTGCGTTCCTAAACCCCTCTTCCTTACGTATTTGTTTCTGTTTTTTGTCCTTGCGCTCCCCCCACACCTGCCACTTTTGTTTCCTTTCCTTTTTCTTTTTCTTTTTTGCCGGGACGCAGGTGCCAAAGGTTCTCACGGAAGCCCTGGACAACGCGGGCATGGGCGTCGAGGACGTCGACTGGCTGTTGCTTCACCAGGTAAGCCAGCCAAAGATCGAGGTCGCGCTGTTGTAGTTTTGTATTTTTAGACAAGTCTCGGCACCAGCAAATTCACCGACGCTCAAGTATATATTTTTTTCGGTAGACCCATCCATCGTGCGCAAGGGAGAGGCAACTTTCGCGTCGCTGTCCTCGCGGGAGAGTTTACTGGAGGCAGGGAGGGGGGCAGACAGGGCGGCGCTCGTATTCGTCGAGCAAAAGCAACAAGTAAATACAGCATGCCCCGATCTAGTGAAGAAGAGAGTCCTCTCCGACCCTCAATACGTGGACTATTTGTACATTAAAACGCAATCGAAACGGTGCTTGTAGCTCAGGGACATCGTGGTTTTGGATGAAACACCTCAGCCGTGAGGTCGATTTTGTTCCTCAAGACTCCTACCTGGCATTATATGTGCAAGCTTTTGGGCATCGATGGGTAGATGGCCTGCTGTAGTTTCTTTGTCGTGCCTGGCGATGCCAACTGTGTACATGTATGATATCTATACAGCGTTACGATGCATATATACGGTCCGTCCGCAACTTCGTTGCGTGCCGTGCCAATCGTGCGACGCCGTGCTGGCATGGATCTATCATGTACCCGGAAACCGAACCAACCCACCCACCCACCCACCATTGTCGCGCAGCCTTTACGCGGTCTTTTGATGCGATTTGATTCGTTCTACCGCGGCGCTGAGAGGTTACTATTACTAATATTATATATATATATATATATATATTATAGGGCAAATGCCAAAATCAGTTATACCTGATCCGTTTGAGCCAGAATCAGGTACATATTAGAACCAAGTGAAAAACGCGCGCCACGAGCGGTGTTGTGTCCATGAAAGTCGGGTAAAAAATGAAGCGTGCCACATGGCCTCCAAAATTTAAATTGTTTAGTTTTGTTGAGAATGTAAACACCACGGGCTTCACTTGGACCTGCAGAGAGTCACTATTAATAGGCTTCGTGTCGTTTGTTTTGCCACAGCGGGGGCGCCACAACAAGAGTATTTACTCTGCCCCCCCCCCCCCCCCGCCGTTGGCAGCTCTAAATCTTCTAGACCGTCCTCGCGGAACCGCCTGCTCGGCACGAAATTATCTTGCCGTACCAAACCTGAGACCACCTCGACGCGGGGTGGTGCAGAGGGCGGACAACGACCATGGTGCTGTATAAACAACACACAGCAGGACAGCAGGACACATCACAAGAACTATTCAATAACTGAAGCATGTCACCCCAATGAAGAAACAAAGTTAAACCAGCGTGCGGATGCATGCGTATGTGTAAATACGTACTTTCACGTACAACGTACGAGTACAGAGTTTATACGTTAATAGAGAACAATTTCAACCGAGGGAGGGCAGACGCATACGGAGAGAAACAACAGAGTGTACGTATGGTCTCTCTGATTACTTCAAAGTTGGCCAAAATCAGTTGAAAGCTAGACAGAGTAGAAAAAAACAGGTATACCTTGGCCTTTTCGAGCCAAAATCAGTTACAATGTCAGCCTGGCCAATAGCAGGGCTCCTGGCGTGTGTTTTGTACTTGTTTATAGCATGTAACTGATTTTGGCCGAAAAGTGGCCAGGTATACCTGAATTTGGCAAAAACCCTATTTTAAAACAACAGCTGTGAGATCGAGGCTTTCGTCGAAACTCGTATATACATACCTGGTATAGCGTCTGCTCTTTGGCGACCCTTCCTGCGTACGACTCTGGGCCTTACTGCAGGAGTTAGGGTTATACTGTAGTATTGATACTGAGCGATCCCTTTATTCACGCCCGGCGAGGTATCTCTCGGGACGAAAAAAGTAGAGGACCGTTGGAGTCTGAGTAGGAAGACCAAACGGTCCTTACGTTCCCGTCCGGAGGGGGCATCTCTATTACGGGGGACCAAAGTAAAAAGGACCTACGGTGCACACAAAAACCTATACATTTCCCTATTTTTACCATTTTATAATAATATTTGGTCTTATTTAATGGTCCCCCGTAATAGCGTAAGGGGTATACTGCTGTATGTTTACGGCAAACCCTCCTGCATTTTGAACCCTTTTACCGTCTTTTAGTGGCAATCCGGGGGGGGGTATGCCACTTTTGTCCCGATGTGTAAGTACCGCTTTGATTAAATATTAGTATGAAAAGGGTAATTGTATTTGGGTTACGGGGGGGGGGGGTATACCACTCTGTCCTGATAAGTAAGTACCTTTTTGTCTCAAGATGAGTACGACAAAGGTCATTATATTTAGAGACAGAGTGGTGTACAGTATAATAATCAGAACCCACGATGGACCCCAAAACCGAGGATTGCTCAAAAAGGTTAACACACACTCTGTGTACGAGACTACTGCTGTAGAAGTAGTAGCTGACCCTAACCCTAGGCCAATCAAAGCAACCCTAACCCTGACCCTGAGCCAATCAGAGCAACCCTAGCCCTGACACCCTGAGCCAATCGGAGCTACCCTAGCCCTGACCCTGAGCCAATCGGAGCTGCCCTAACCCTGACGCTGAGCCAACCTGACCAAAGATTCGAATGAAGGGTAAGATCTACTGCCAAGGCCATGCATCCGCCTACGTTTACACACCGTACTCGGCTCTGAATACTGCAGCAGTGTGTACCCCGGTAATAGCGCGAAAAAATGCCCCGCACTGCAGGGAAGTACGTAGTATTAGTGCTAATAGTACGCCACCTTCTATTACACGAGCAGTCAATACGAAAGGCAGGCTACCAGAGAATTTCAGGATATCAAGAAATTTGGAAAGTCAACGTGCTGGATTTGTTTTGTGTAGAACGCACCACCCGTTCTCGACTGAGAAACCCAGCCTGGGACTCGTAGCTTTTCTGTTTCTTGTTACAGTAGGTGTCAGGTGCTGTAGTTCCAAGTAAGTTTTTGTCCCCCAAAACGTTGGTGGGGTTTTTTGAGGGGTTAAGGTTATAGGGACATATGTACCAGGTACTGCAATAGGGTTCACATCTCGGATAGGCAAATGATGATCTATCTATCTATCTGGATCATCTAGTTCCTCACCTGTGGTCGCGAGTGGGTTGTGCGGGATCTGCATGTGTAGTGCAGACCGAGCACGGGAGAAATATGTGCCAGATCACGCAGACTATATACGTGCTGCCCCCACCGGATGACGTGAGCCAGCTCATAAAGATCGGGAATGTATGTATGCTCTCTCTGAAATACCTCGATCATCAGGTGGGA
The DNA here is from genome assembly GCA_031213475.1 of Nereocystis luetkeana. NCBI lineage: Eukaryota > Phaeophyceae > Laminariales > Laminariaceae > Nereocystis > Nereocystis luetkeana. The sequence goes on from JARUPZ010000027.1 coordinate 7,899,892, forward strand.
ATGATCTGAGATGATCTGTGCGAGATGTGATGAGGGTTGGTATTTTCAGGTTTATGCTGACGGGGCGGAGCGGGCTGAACTGTCAGTGGTGGAGCGGGCTTATTGGCCGAGCAGCGCCGGCCAGACGGGAAGCGGTTTCCGCGCTCATGATTGCGGGGCAGAACCACCCACGAGCATCGCCATCCATCCGCGTTTTATGTTTTTTGCTCGAGCATGGACGCTCATCACCCCGCTAGGCTTGTTTTCCCGAGTATCGTGCGCGAGGCCACTGCTCGCCGGTTTGATCGGGCGACGAACGCGACCGCCCAGAAAAACGACCGTGCGACGTACCAGGTATACTCGTTGTGCCCAAGCCCCCCTCCCCCTCCCCCCCCCCCCCCCCCCTCCCCTGACCCGAATATGTGTTTGTTCTTCGCCCCAACACGTAATGATAAGGCCAACATTCGCATTATGGAAACCGTGGCATCGCGGCTTGGTCTGCCCATGGACAAGGTGAGCGGGCCCTCAGTCACCGTGTACTAAATATATAGTGATAGGCCCTTATGGAAGCTGGGATGGGGTAAAGGGAAGGGAGGGAGAGGTCGTGCACTATTGTACTGGAAACGAACGAAACCATGTAGTACCTTGCCTTAGCTGGGGTCAGATCAGGTCGGATCAGGTTTCATTGGAGGAGAGGTTGTGAAAAGTGACCGCGGGGGTGCCCCCCCCCCACCCCCCCCCCCCCGGCCTCTCGTTCCCGGCCTCTCGTTCCCGATGCCGTGCATAAATAGCACCCGTGGAAGTCAGCAGGAGAGATGATTGCTATGCCCCGAAGTTTAGATGCCATGCACCACCACAAAACGTCTTTTACTTCACAATGCGAGTGACTGATGGGCGAGATCGATCCTTACCTTGGGCTCTTGTTGGATTGTTGTAATCTTTTTTTATATATGCGCTGAATAAAGTACAAGTATATACGATGGTTGTACGTGATCATTGCGGGTTGGGTCGCTTCCGAGAGCTCGTGCAGCACCTGCGCTTCGCCTTCGACGGCCGATGTGGCGATACCGCGCTTGGTTTCTTGGTTGCCTTCGCTTGCTTCTTGGTTGCTTCTTGCTCCCTTTAGATTGTTACAGCTTGCTTCGCTTGCTTTTTTGCTTGATTTGCTTGATTTGTTTGCTCTGTTAGTGCTTGCTCTGCTTGCAGCTGTGTCGCGGTTGCGTGCGCTCGTATGGCCTGAATCGTACGGCTATACGTGAACACTATCGCCTGTCGTTACCCGCCGCTTGTGGATGATGCTTGGGCAGGTCATCACGAACCTTGAGGAGTACGGAAATACTTCCGCAGGGTCCATCCCGCTGGCATTGGACGAGGCTGTTCGCTCGGGAAAGGTGAGATCCATCCACGCCCCGCAACCGGGTGCACGGTGATTCCACACCCGACCGGTCGATACTGCTTCCACTATTCTTCTTCGTGATGTTGATGGCGTTGTAGTTGGTACGTAGTTGTTGCTGTTGTTGTTGTCTTGGTTGGCGTCGTTGAGTTGTTGTTATTACGGTTGATGCTGCTACTGCTGCTTTTGATGCGGTTGGCGATGTTTGGCATTCATAGTTGCTGCTGCTGTTGCCATTGCTGTTGTGGTTACGCCACCTGGCTGTACACGTACTGTGCCTGGAGAGAGAGAGCTCGCAAGCATCACTCGTGCATGAGCCCACGCTCGCCTTGTGTTAAGTACCAGGTAGATATATTGTATAGCTCGGTCCATGCTTGCAGCTGCGCTTCATCAGTAGCTTAGACGATACACGCCCGGCGAGAGGTCACACGCCATGCGACCCCCCCCCTGCACACTAGAGAATAGCGAGAAAACGATCGCTGCGCAAATTCTAGAAGATAGATGGTGGCCACAGACGGCGAAAGAGGAAGGCAATAAGATAAGCTAAACAATTGTATGTAATACAAGGTTCCCCTCCGGGAAGTGCCTAGGGGAGTGGCGCAAGCACGAAATAACACTCGTATGAAATACCTGCACACCTGTTTTGAACTAACTGCATCCCACCCATCATTGTTATATTGTGTAGGACACACACACGTATTTACGAGGACAGAAGTGCTGTACTGCTGCTGCTGTTAAAACAGTTTGTGGAAATAGTGTCATCACTTATTAATAGTTTGTAGTTAATATAAAAACGGAGGGTACCGGTAGCACGGATACTGCTACGAATACCTCGTACAGTATAGGCCCGCCAATAAGAAAGTGCCCAATAAGAACATAATGCTCACTTTTTGGAGAACGCTAGGGACATTGGGTTAAAAAAAACGGCCCAGTGGTAGTCTCCACACTAATGAATCCTATATAAAAGCTTATGCTCAAGATTGTTTCAAGATGGCGCCCCAATAAGAATCTCAGGCTTGCCCCACATACTGTGTACCCTTCCGGTTGACTGTAATAATCACACCGCTATACTACTATCCTGTATCACTGTGTTCTCCGTAGGAAAAGCCCGATAGTGTACAGCAGCAGCAGCAAGAGCAGTAGGTAGGGTAAACAGCAGCCAGTGCGACGTCGTCCGATAATTGTGCGAACGACGTATTAGTTACATGACATGATTTTGTACCTGCCTGGTGGTGTGAGAGATTTTTTTGCACGGGGGGGAAGAATCGGCTCCACGTCTTGGGTGCCAAGAAAAAAAACAAAAAAAAATCCTGCAGACTGCAGCAAGCCGAGAGCAAGTAGCTGTGTGCCTGGTGCGTGGCGGCCAACACGACAACAGCAACGAACAACAACAGGTCCTCGCAGGCACGTACTTGCGGACTACTGGCCCCTCCGCGGCTGCAAGCATCGCACCACTGCTTCATTGTTGCTGCTCTGCTGCTGTCTATCTACGTGCATAGTTGAAAAAAAAGCAGAAGAAGAGCACACGCCAGCAGCAACACCAGCAGTGGAAATCAATTTGTGCCGTCACACACCAAAGATGTCAGGAGACATGTCAATCAAGGCAAAACGTGAACTGTCAAGGGTGAAGGGCTGAGTGTTCCATGCTAAAACCTAACTATACGAGTAGTAGTATTTTGGTGTCAGTCGAGGCATGCCAAGGCAAACTTGCTTTCCGTCATGGGCTAAACATTCTGCCTCCTGACATCTTTGCTACACAGCAAGCACAGACAGTCTCCGTCTACTGTACAGCGCGGCTCTACCACACGTGCATGGTGTTGTCGAGTGTTGATGCTGTAGTTAGCTGGCATTCAGCACGCTCACTGCGCTGTTCGTCGTGCTGATGTCTGTTGCCGGAGTCGCACTGCTGTGTGCAACAGCCCCAACATGTTGTACTATCGCACGATCGCCCACGGCGTCAGAGAGAGAGGTGTGTTGTGGCGGGATGATCGATCTCGGGTCAGAAAAAAGCAGATAGCCACGGCGATACAGCAGCATGTAAACCTGCCACACGTGCCCGTGGCTGACCACTGTGCTGCTGCTGCTTTTCGGCAGGGTTGCAGTGCTGTATGCAGCTGGGGTTAACCACGCTCTCTGCTCTGCTGCTATATAGGGCTGTGTGTCTTCTGTATTGTGTGCTGCGTTCAGACGTAAAAAACGTACCGGTAGGTACTACGAGTACATGAAAGACAAAAAAAATGACGACATTTCAGAGGTACGTACGTACAAAAAAAGGCCTCTCTTACTGAAACCAGGGAAATCGTCTTATCCACTCCCGCCGGGACAAAACTTATAGCGCCCGCCACGCGCTCCAGGGTGCACGGATCGCGCCGAGACCTAGACCAATGTGTCCGGCCGGGCTTCCCGTGTCCCGAGTACTTGGTGTTTTGCCGAAAAGTGCTCGTACGAAGAGAAAATTTGGCAAAAGTACGAAAATTTGACAAACATACGTATACATATATGGAAAAAACGTAGCGAGCGCTCAAATGTTGGAGGTATCTCTATTAGGATTAGGAACGATGCTCCATCTCGAAAGGGGTTCGTGGTCAATTGTCAAATGACTAAGGCAAGCAACACATGAGTACGCCCCCCCCTCCCCCCCCCCCTCCTACGGCCATGCATGATATGAGTACACCTCCTCCCCCCCCCTGCACATCATTGGTGTTAGAGCGGGGGGTGGGTTTCCGTGCTTGCACCGCTCTTCATTGACCCTCCGAAACTGTTGTTGCTTCGCGCTTATTCTTGGGTCCCTCCCGCGAAAACAGGTGAAACCTGGCGACGTCATCGCGTGCGCTGGGTTCGGCGCCGGTCTTAGCTGGGGGGCGGCGATTATTCGGTGGTCGGGGTGATCAATCGACGAGGATACCTTTTTACGCTGTCTGTTGCTGGCTGTGGCCCTCGTGTCCTGGCGGATAGAGCCCATCGCTCGATCAATCGTTCTCTCGTCGGAGCAGCGTTTTTTTGTTTTTGTTCGGCGGCAGGCAGGGCCAGTGATAGATTAGCTAAATAGCAGGCCCGCATCGCTCCTCCCACCCTTGGCGGGCGAATAGACGGCAGGCAGTAGCAGTGGTAGTGGTGGTGGTGGTGATGGTAGTGATGGTGGTGAATGGCAGCGGTGGCGGTGGCGGTTTGTGTGGTGTTGGGTTTGTTCCGTCGCGTGTCGGTATATATGCTTGATCGGACCTCGTGGGTTGTTGTTTTGGGGGGGTTGAGCGCGTTTTGGGCACCGTTCTGGAGAGTATTGTTCCTCCTGGCCGCACGTACGCACGCCGAACAGGCTTTGTCGGCTGAGGAAGGCGGTCAACTGGGAAACGCTTCGAAAGAAATTGAAGAAATAGCCAGCAGCCCACGGCGGCATACTCGTATGGTTTCTCTGTTTCCTTAACCTTCGGGCTGCGCTGTCTGCAAGCCGATCTGTGGCCACCGTGCAGGATACTGTGGTAATCAGGGATTGGTCCACCATTGCGACTATTATACTGCTGTGGCTTGTTTTAGACAGACAAGGGGGGGGGGTTCGCGCTTCTAGATGTGTGCACTGCTTGCTGTAGTGCTTGCAGTAGGCGAGCCAATCGGTGGTCTCCGTGCAGGAGGACGGCGTAATAGTGACCGATTCCCATTGATACTACTACTGCTGTTGTTGCTACCCTCGAGGTGTTTTAGACAGGAGGGGACTTTCACGCTTAGATGCGTTAGTTTCTTCGTCCATTCGTTCGTCCGTTCATTGTTGAGTGATGTGCTTGCTTCTGCAACAGCACGCACAGGCACACGTTTTTGATTGCATGCAATGAAGAGTTGTAAGAAGGCCGAGTGTCTGTTTTGTGCCCACCTGTCTATGTTGCGGCAGATCCAAAGCGAGAGGAAGCATGACGGCTCCCGTTGGCTGTGACGATGTAAGAAAGGGATTTCGCCCTCTTGCAATTGTACTCGCGGGGAAAGGTGTACGCGTACTACAGTAGCTATTTGATAGCTATTTCTGTAATATTTGCGCGCACTGAAATTAGTGTGGATGTTTGTTCGAGGAAACAAGAAGGATGGTCGAGTGATCCAGAATTATCAGACTCTACCTGTTACCTGGTATGCTTGATGGAGACGAAGGAAGGTGTGATAGTAGTGCTACGGGCCCGCGTTATACGCCTGTATTTGTGCTCCACTCTTGTTTTGTTGTTGTTTATTCGAGGGTTGTTGCAGCAACAACAATACGAGGGGCGCGACGGGTATGAATGCTCAACAATTGACAACTACACCCATTCAGAAGAACTACGCCCTCGTTTCGGTTACAAAACACTTGGGAGTTAAAAGTAGGGTCGTATTTTTGCAGGGGGCGTGAAAGGACGCGGGTTGAAAACTTTTGGAAAAAACTTGACGTCCCCACGGCAGGCCGGGAGGGGGGTTCGAACAAAAGTGCAAGAAAAAAGAGCTCGCGCTGCACGCCCGGCCTTGCCCCATTATTAGCAGTACGTGCCATGCATGATACTTATTTTGTACCACCACACAGCAGTTGTTAGCCACCTTGTCGTATACCTGCCTAGCATTCGACTTGAGACGGGGGGTGGTAATGCAAAGCGCTACTACATTAATGTGCCTACTTTACCTTGGGGGCGAGGGGCTCATTTGCGACCTGTACAGTTTACTGCAGAACAGTGCCTGGATCTCTCGTGCATGTGATGAACGATTGGGGGGGGGGGGGTGGGGCGGGGAGGCGGAAAAGGGCCACGGCCTGTCCGTGTACGCACGTTATTATTCGAGGAGCTAGTATCATACCGGTAATATATTCTTGACAGCCAATCTATCCTTAACCATTGACCACCACGCATACAAAAATGAGCACGTGCACGTAGCTCAACTTTGGATGATGATATTCAGATTTTTTTTTTTTTTTTTCTCATCCCATTCATTATCTTCGCACATCTTCTTCTCTCTCTCCTTCCAACTCGTAACTCAGATCCGGGGTCACATAGTAGGCTCTTCTCCCCCCTTCCCGCTGCGGTACGTGCCTTCATTTTTTTTTTATCGCGAGAAGATTTCAGCATTTTCTTCCCTCGTCGACTCGCATCGAATTGTGCCTACCCACGCTGCAAGGCGCTCTCAACAATTGAATCCTTTTTTTATTTTTGCAAATAAAGTCAAAGTCCGACCCACCTGGGGCTCGAACCCAGGACTCAAACAAGTAGAATTCGAGGTTAACCACTTGAACCACCGGGGCGATGGCGCGATCTGGAGCTTTCAATCTTGCAAGCATATTAACCGCCCGGCGCTGAAGACCACCACCACCGCCTACTACAATATTCCCTCACACTCGTATATCAAACAACCACTACCTACGTATCGTCATGGGCCAAGCTTCGCATGCTTGACATATACTCGGCATATGTTTGTTGTGTACTGCTACGCACTGCTGTAGTGTGGATTACTTTCAAGTTATTAGTTGTTGTTCATCGTCGTTGCTGCCCGCGATAATTTCCCTGAAAAATCTTATGAAAATTGATGGACCGTTCATGAATGAGGCCGGATGGCTTCGTCATTACTTTCAAGTTATTAGTTGTTGTTCATCGCCGTTGCTGCCCGCGATAATTTCCCTGAAAAATCTCATGAAAATTGATGGACCGTTCATGAATGAGGCCGGATGGCTTCGGCAGGCGACCAAAAAAACAAAAAGTACACTGTATTTGTGCCTGGACTACTGTATATGCAAGACCGACAGAGTCTCGAGAGCTTGATTGAGTTGGGAGTTAAATTAGATACTACTGTCTGTGAACTACAAGTGATTGACCTACCTCACGCACAAACCGGTATCATATACTATTAATACCTCGCCGAACACCATACAAATAACCCTACTATTAATAATAGTAGCACGCACATTTTTCGTATCACATACAATACCTGGTGCACTCGAACTTGTGTCCCGAGCCAGTGAGTATGTGGCAGCTGCGCATATACTGCTGCTGTTATGACACTGCATGTAGCACCCCATGATACTGCCTGTAGTTACTCCGGCCATCATGTACAAGTAATTCACCACAGTAACTACAGCACATGTAATAGACTACTGCTTGCTGTATGTCTAATATATATCTTAGGGTTAGACAAGAGTAAAACTCAAGGTACAAAATATTGAGCAAGGTGTACGAGCATACACATCATACTACGCGCATACAAAAACGAAGCGGTAACCGTTGTTGTTTTGGTTATTGCCTGTGGGTTTGATGACTACTACTTACTTTGTTCAAGGCTCATTTGCAGCGCTGCATGTATGTAATACTTGCTGCTGTATACTTTGGACGCGCGCTGTCGTGTGTGTGTACTGCTGTCTGTATGCATGAATCTCTACCTCGTCAAGGATGTTGACCGGTGACTCCCCAAGGGTATCCTGGAGTCGACAGGGCGGCGATCTTGTATGAGGGTTTTCAGTAGCACGTACTTTCTTCCAGAAGACTGTCTGTTTTATTAGCGTATACAACCAGTAGTAGTGTTAATAGTACACAGCACGCACCTCGGGGGTCCGATAACGTTGTGTATAGTAGAAGTGGGTACGACTATTATTATTATAGAGTACTAAAGCAATTCTTCCACAATTAATTCTACGGGCATTCACATGCAAGCACCCGTCCCATGCTCCCACGGGGGGTTTGTGCACACCAGTTGCATGCTGGAACGAGCAGACCGCCTCGCGAGAGGGCATACAGACCCGAGGTCCTGCGTCGCATGCCGCCACGAGGGGGCCGGGGGAAGACGACCCCCCCACCCGGCGGGGCTTGCTGGTGGCTTACCAATGGCCGAGTCGGGGGGAAGATGGGCAACGTTAAGGAGCACCATGCAGTTCGCCGACCTCCTTCAACGGGACGCCCCAGGACCGAGGCCGGCTAGTTACCTGACAACCGGCGTATACAGCTCATTCGAGCTCATGGTACGTGCCCACGGGAAGGAGCCCAACCTCTTCGTTCCTCTTGTGCTCCCTGTTCAGCGATGCCCTGGGCCTGCCTGAAGTGGCCTACCTTGTTTTCCCACGCTCGAGGGAATGGGAAGTGGCTGTCGGCCGCTACCGTACGCGGTTCGCCGCGCTCGGGATTCGATCGCAGGATGTCCTGCTTCGATTAACTAACCGGAGGCTCTATATTGGGCACCATGTTCAAGAATACTTGGCGGGCCTCGACGCTGAGTGGGAGGAACGCTTGACGAGATGGATCTTCGGCATTCAAAACGCGCTGGCGGAACGTAGCGCGCTCCCTTCCTTTCCGGTGGAGGCGGTGCCCTCGCCGGAAGGAATGGGGCCGGCGCTAGAGAGAGATCCGATGAGGAGAGGGCAGCTGGAGCAAGAACGCGCAGCTCCGAGTAGCTCAGAGAGCCACCAAAACGAGGGAAACCGGAAACCGGGATACCACGCCAGCAGAACAACCCAGAAGGTCCTGGACAAGGTCCGAGGCCGCGTCGACAACCCCCGGATCGATAGTGCCAACCAACGTGAGGGAGGGGGGAGCGATCACAAGGGGTAGACGAGGCCGATCGAGAGGTTCTGGGAGGGGTTCACGAGCAAGCAGTGCAGGGAGAGAGCCCGACGCGAGTACGGGGCGAAACGCCAGGCGGGGGGGTAGTGCGCCACCCTCGTCAGCAGGCGGGAGGAGGGAGGGGGGAGGGGGGGAGGGAGTGGGGGTAGCGGAGGGAGAAAGGGAAGCGTGGGGACCGGGGGGAGCAGAGGGAACGGGGGGAGCGGGGGGGGAAGGGGGAACGGAGGGAGCGGGGGGAGCAGGGGGAGCGGGGAAAGCGGGGGGAGCGGAGGGAATGGAGGGAGTGGGGGGGGCGGGGAGAGCGGGGATAGCGGGGGGGGTGGGGGGAACGGGAGTAGCGAGGGGAGCGGGAGGAGCGGAGGAAGCGATGAGAGCGGGGAGAGGGGGTAGTGCGCCACCTTCGTCAGCAGGCAGGGGGTGGGAGGGTGGAGTGGGGGCGGGGGGGGGGGCGAGAGAAGCGAGGGGGGCGGGGGGGGGCGGGGTGGAGGGAGCGAGGGAGGCGGGGGAAGCGGGGGGAGGGGGGGGGGCGGAGAGAGCGGGGGAGGCGGAGGGAGCGAGGAGAGAGGGGGGAGCAGATAGGGCAAGGGGAGTGGAGGGCGAGGGGGGCGAGGGGGGGGCGGAGGGGGCGGAGGGAGTGGGGAGGAGTACCAGGAGCGAACCTACCAGAGAGGAAAGAGAGAATGAGGGCAGAGGAGAACCGGAAACGGGAGGGCCGTGGAATGGTGGGGAAGGAGGGGGGAGAGAAGGGAGAGAGACGAGACAAATAAGTGGAGGGAGAGGAGCCGTAATGGACGACAGGGGGTCTGGGATGCCAAACGACGAGGGTCCAACCGGACGACCTCCCAGGGCGTCGGGGAGGAGACCCGGGAACGGGACGCGCCCCCGGGCCTTCCTTGGTGACACCACAGGGGTCTGCGGTGTAACGCTACAGCTCGGGCACCGGGCGGTACGCTTTCCATGTGGGCAAGGGTGCCACGTGCTTCACGCTCGTTGTGTGGTGGAGGCCCTTGCGAGAGGCGCAGCACCGGCACCTCTCCGCTGTCCAGCAGTCAATTGCGGATCACAACATCCAAGACGGGAAGCACTGAAAGCAGCGGTCCAAGCGGACCTGGGGCTTCGTAATCGGGCCGCGAGAATGGGAGGGGGGACCATAGGTGATGAGGACCTTCGCAGCCAGGGGCTTTGGTACGGGTGGGACCAGAACAGCCTGGGTATAGGGCCACCACTTAATGCCGTTTCCTTGGATGACCTGATCCAACGTTTCGCAACCGGGAAGACAGTGCAACCGCAGTTGGCTGGCGCACACGCGCGCATTAGCATTCACGGGCTCGGCATCCTCAACCACGCTATGGGTGAGTACAGGCCGAACCCAGAGTCGGCGACGCCGAACTCGCTCCACGGGCGATCAAGCTATGGTACCTTATACCAGCCCTGCTCCACTCTCCGGACGGCCGAATCAAGAGGCGACAGAGGTTCGCGTTGGTGGACAGCGGGGATATAGTGCTCCTGGCTGATAGCATTCACCAGGGGAGGGCATCTGAGGCGACGGGATGCCGCCCAAGAAGATTCGGAGGAGACGAAGCTCGAACGGGCGTCGTCGGCGTGTCGCCACGCGGGAGGGGTCAAAGTGGCAGCTCGCAACCCGCTAGCAGAGCCACGATCAGCTGGAAACGAAACGACGTGGAGCACACTGGTGGCCAAGTTCCCCTCCGAAGATCGCGCCGCAGTGTCCGCGGCGGCGGCGGCTGCAGTGTTGGCGACCGCCACCGAGGTGTAAGATGGAAACGCTCTTCCGTGGCGCCCTGACGATGAGTACGCCTCCTAGGTGCTCTTCGACGTCATCAGCTCCCGCAGTGCCCTTTCAGGCCCCGGAAACGACGGTCAACGCTTTGCGCACCTGCGATCCATCATCCACACCGACATCGGGCGGGAAGAGTTCGGAAAGGGCATGGCAGCCTTCTGGCGGAGAATCGTCGACGAGCCGGACGCGTTCCCGCCAAAATTCTAGAAGCTCTTCTTGCAGTCGAGCCTCACTGCCTTGGGGGAAAAGTGCCGGCCGGTTTGCGTGGGCATGACATGGAAGCGGTTAATGACCGCGGGGGCTATGCGACAGTGGCGGCCGCGGTTGGAGGAGGTCAACCGAGAGGGGAGACAGTTTGGGGTCGCCGTACCCGGAGGAGTGGAGCATGTGGGACTGAGGGCTAGGACGTTACACGAGACGGGCAACTGGATGGTCCTAACGGACTGCTCCAACGCCTTCAACGCGGCTAAACGGACGGCGGAGCTTGAAGAGGCGGCCAACTGCGTGCCAGCGCTCACGCCGTTTGCGGCCAAGTGCTACGGCACAAGACCCGCCGACGTGTATTTCCGGATGGACTCAGCGGAGACCAGGACGATCGCTTGCTCCAGCGGTGTCCAGCAAGGGGACCCCATGGGGCCGGCAATGTTCTGTCTGGCGTTGCGACCGGGGCTGAAGCGTTTCCGACAGGAGTTCGAGAGAGAAGGAGTGGAAGCCTTCGCCTACATGGACGATGTATCTCTCGGCCTTATGGGGGTCACGGCCAACACGATTAGAGCTTTGCCTTCCTCCGGCGAGAGCTAGGCGACATCGGCATTGTGGTCAACCCCGCCAAGACCGTAGCACTACCACCCAAAGGACACGTCCCGACGGCGGAGGAGATATCGCTCCTGGAGAGCGTTGACGTCCGCATCGCAGACGAAGGAGGGGTGACGGTGGTGGGTGTTCCGATCGGCTCGGATGAATACGTGCTGGGGTGAGCAATGGAGGTAGTGAGGGATGGGGGCGCGGGTTGCCTTGCACGCTGCCTCGCTAACATGCCCGACAAGCAAGCGGCGGCCCTCATCACCGTCGAATCCCTCGGGCAGCGGACGGGCTACCTCGAAAGGGCTCTAGACCCGGGGCTATCACTCGAAGCATGCCGAAGGGCCGACAGCGGGGCTCAGTGGGCCTACGAAAATATCCTAGAGCTACCGGGAGCGGCGGACGCACAGTCGTTTTTCCAGGAGGGGTGCCCGGTTAGCCAACTGACCCTAAAACCCTACCAACAAGCCCAAGCACGCCTTTCTACGGGAGCGGGAGGGTTAGGGCTGCCGTCGACGGAAGCGAGGCGAATGTCTGCCTCAATCGAGAGCAGGGTGGGAATCCTGCCGGAGATTCTATTAATAGTAGACCTCACGGACCCGCTAGGAGACAGGGGCAAGAGAGGTCTCCCTGATTCGAGCATCATTGCTGAGCTCGGTGGCAGCTTGCGAGAGATTCGGGGCACGTGGTGCGTGACGAAAGAAGTGATGGAGGGCATCGCCCCCGAATCTTGGTTGGTATGGAGCATGGGTGCAGAGGGGGACCTGGTCCCAGGGCCCCCTGAAGCCGACATGCTGGCTGCGCATGATGCCGTAACCACCAACTCCCGGAAAGCTCAACAGAGGTTGGGCAAGCTGATGAATCAGGGTCGGCACGCTGCACACACAGCCTCGCTGGAGGGGCTACCGGAGATTGCACGCCCACCTGGACCAGGCGACCCGCTGGGGGGGAGCGAGACCAAGGCCTTCGCCAAAGCTCTCTACAGAAGTCTACAAGGAGCAGGAGCCCCTGCTTGCCTTCGGGCGAGGCCAACAGACTCACTCCGTGTCATACCAGCAGCGGAGTTCGTGGGCATGGGAAGGCGCTTCATGGGCATCGAGAAGCTCGTGGCAGTGAGGTGCCCCTGCTTCGACGCAGTCGACATAGACACACGCCACGCACACATCTGTCCCAGAGCAGGGGCACAGGTAAACCAGCATCAACCGTTGGTTCACGCGATCTCCCGCACGCTGAAGCGACTGGGAATCCCACACCAAGTAGAGAGCGGCGAACCGATCACTGCCGACCGGAACCTGCGGATGGATATCGTTGTCAGGAGAGAAGGTCTTCGGGACGCTGCTGACAGGGAATACAGGGAGAAGTCCATCCTGCTGGACGTCGCCCATGCAGACCCGCAAGCGCAGGTCCACCTGCGAGGAGGCAGCGCTGATCATGATGGATCAGCTGCCTTCAACTCCGAGGCGCGCAAGCGCCAACACTACGCGCGTCCGGGACATGTGTCCTTCGACGAGCGGAGCCACAAACTAGCCAGCTTAGCGGTGGAAAACTTTGGGCATCTCGGGGTAGAGGGAAGCAACTTCATCGACCAGCTGGCAGCTAGCGTCGTGGGGGGGAGGGACGGTGGGTCGATGGCAAGGAAGGGGGGGGTGAAGGAACGCCTGCTCCAAATCGCCTCGGTGAACACACAGGTCGCCATTTCGAGGGGGGTGTCGAGGTTCAAGCCCCAGCTTAGGGACCGCCAAGAAGGAAGAAGGAACAGGGGGGGGAGGGGCGACAGACCCACACCGATGGCGTGGGGATGGAGCTTGGATGCAGCTTAGGATTTAAGAATATACCGTAATGAGAAGGAAGGAGCAAGGACAGCAAATGGAGTAGACAAGCCGAAAGTTGGCACAGAAGGGAGGTAGACTTGGCGCATGGGTTTCTTTTTGTTTCCGAGGTTTTCTTCTTTCGGGAAAGTTATGAGTGATCACTGTTGAAGATCATGCTGCACATTGTCGGATGGCAAGGGAAATAATAATGAATTACGGGGGACCATAATGAAATAGGACCTACCAGCTACGTACGGTAAACAAACACAAATATCTACCAGGTATATATTTTTTATATTTTTACCAGCAATATTTGGTCCTAATATATTTACAACCAGGTATGGCCCCGCGCAATACAAACAGCAGTATCGTAAGAAGTAGTAGCACTACTACTACTACTACTACTACTACTACTACTACTGTAGTAGTATTAATAGCATTCGTACTATTAATATATCGGGAAATTTATGAGTGATCAATGTTGAAGATCATGCTGCACATTGTCGGATGGCAAGGGAAATAATAATACATGCATCTATCTATCTGCAGAAGAGTGCACCCAGTACACGTACACCTCTACTCTCTCTCGAGCTCTCTCTGTGAATACGACGACTACAACTACTACCTCTGTAACTAACTATTAATACTATAATAACTGAACAGCAGACACAATATTATCAAGTAGAGCTCTTCTTCTTATTTTTTATCTGCTTATTATACACCCGCCACATCTCACAAGCAGTTGTACCTGTAATATATATTATTATTAATATAGTATTATACTTGGTAGTATTAATATTAATAGTACGTGTTGCAACCCATTAATTATTATTTGTTCATACTTTTCTGTTTTACTCCTACGAAACCCAAACTTCTGGTGGTTGGTGGTGGTGGGTGGTGGTGGTGGTGGTGGTGGTGGTGGACATAATAATAGTTTTTATTTGTCGTAGGATACTGCCGCGCTTTTGTTCTGGAGAGTTCTTCGCTTTCTGTTATTATAGTCGTTTATTAGAACAACAAACAGCACACATTGATTGTCGGATGGCAAGCGTAATAATAATAATAATTGGTGCATGGGTTTCCTTTTGTTTCCGAGGTTTTCTTCTTTCGGGAAAGTTATGAGTAATCCATGTTGAAGATCATGCTGCACATTGTCTGATGGCAAGAGGAATAATAATAATAATAATAATAATAATAATAATAATAATAATAATAATAATAAATAATAATAATAATAATAATAATAATAATAATAATAATAATAATAATAGTAATAATAGTAATAATAGTAATAATAATAATAATAATAATAATAATAATAATAATAATAATAATAATAATAATAAATATAATAATAATAATAATAATAATAATAATAATAATAATAATAATAATAATAATAATAATAAATATAATAATAATAATAATAATAATAATAATAATAATAATAATAATAATAGTAATAATAGTAATAATAGTAATAATAATAATAATAATAATAATAATAATAATAATAATAATAATAATAATAATAATAAATATAATAATAATAATAATAATAATAATAATAATAACAATAATAATAATAATAATAATAAAACATGCGCGTAGCAGTAATAAACCAGCCACATTTCGATGGACAGCGGGTTTTCGGTGTATACTTCTTCGGGAGTGCTTGGGGGGGAGGACTGGGCTCTTCTTGCAGTTGGAGGTGGCAGGGTCAGGGGTACGAGAAGTAAAAGTAGTAATAGTGTGTGGGGGGAAGGGTGGGAGGAGGTAGAAAAACTACAGAGAGAGCGAGACGGCAGGGACTCTCTCATATGTATACTATACCGATCGATAGCAGTGTAGACCAGCAACACACCGCACGACCTTCTGCGCGTTGAAACATGCGTGTAGCAGTAATTATAATAAACCAGCCATTTTGATGGATAGCGGGTTTTTGGTAGATGCTTCTTCGGGGGTGCTTAGGAAGGAGGACTGGGCCCTTCCTTGCAGTCGGAGGTGGCGGGGTTAGGGGTACGAGAAGTAACTGCAGATGTATGTGGGGGGAAGGGTTGGAGAAAAATAAAAAAAAAGGTGGAAGAGCCGCAGGAAGAGCGAGACGGCAGGGACTCTCTCATAGGCACTATACCGATGATAGCAGTGTAGATCAGCAACACCGCACGACCTTCTGCGCGTTGAAACATGCGTGTAGCAGTAATAAACCAGCCATTTTGATGGACAGCGGGTTTTTGGTGGATGCTTCTTCGGGGGTGCTTAATATATAAGGAGGGGGGAGTGGTCGTTTTTTGGGGGACGATATGAAGGGATGTTGGTTGTAGTACTCTTCATGAGCGTCACATCATCTATCAGTTCTGATTTGTCGTAGGATACTGCCGCGCTTTTGTTCTGGAGAGTTCTTCACTTAATTTTATTAAATACCTGGTATTAATAGTCGTTTATTAGAACAACACTACACATTGTCGGATGGCAAGCATAATAATAATAATAACCAGGCAGGCGCAAGGAGCGCACTCTGCCTGTATGCACATAAAATGTGAATGGTATATTGCTGGCAGAGTGCCCGCAGGAAACACTGATCGGCGATGATCCCAGCCAGGATGAGACTGACACGTGGAGCTAAAACATGATGAATAAAACTCTCGTCGCCTACTATTACGGGGGACCATAGTTAATAGGACCAAATATTGTTCGTAAAAATTGTCAAATATATAGGTTTTTATGTATACCGTAGGTCCTATTAACTATGGTCCCCCGTAATACTACTATTAATACTGCTGTTCTGTTGTACCAGGTAGGTATAATTAACAGTTCAATACTATAATAATAGGCGTAAAATATACCTGGTATAAAAATAAGTTTTTTTTCATGTTGCTCCACGATCGAACGACGGCGTATCTTACAGAGAGCAAAGTCTACTGCGACCACAGCAAGCAGCAGCAAGCAGCATAACACTGCGAGAGCTGTATGCTCACCACAGTCTCGTCATGGAAGAAGACCAAGATAAATTTTTATTGTTCACGTATGTACGTACGCGTATGATATATACCTGGTACCGTATACCAGGCATGTACGAGTATCCAGAATATCGCGCGATGTTGTTGTTCGTCCTTTCGGTGCAGACGTCAAACCAGAAGTTTGAAGTTTGTTCTTGGTGGTGCACTCGTTAGCACTGATTTTGTTGCCAAAAATACTTGCTTTTGCTTGCTGCTGCTAAGCAGTACCTGGTAGTAGTTGTTGCATTTGCAGCTACGTATACGATATATATATATATACCTGGTATATAAGTGTGTACCAGGTACATAGCTGCAGAAGAAGATCGTAGCATGCCGTTCGTCGTGTGGTTGTTGCCATTGTTTCTCCAGAAAAACAACCACCACCACCACCACCACCACCACCACCACCACCCAGGATAAAGGTCTCGCATGCCGTTCACCCTTCCTTTTTCTCTCTAATTTTCGACGGTGCAATCAAATAGTCGTTCGCCCCGGCGGAGGAAGTTTATTGCTGGTTTTTATCGCTGTTTGCGGTGGATCTCGCACGCGACCTTATTCGTAGACGAGATACGACGTGGCCGATCTCTTCCTCCTACTTCTCTGTGGCGGAGCAGGCGACGAGAAAGCGGCGCCACTGCTGCTGCTGCTGCTGCTGTGTTACAAGTCGCTGTGTCTTATATCTGAAGATGCTGCACTTGGCGCACACAACATCTATCTATCTGCCATTGTCACATAGAACAGCGAGGAGCATAGAACTCGCGGGACGCTACCCATCAAACATTGCCGAAATTCTCCAACAACATGACATACCATACGCAAAATGATGGATTTCTGGGTGCTTCATCATTTTCTTCCACATTTTTTTCCATCAACGGGCGCAGCTCTCATATTTCCTTCTTCATTCGCTGATGAAGGCCTGATTCCAACTATTTTGAGGCCACACCGCACCCGGTCCCCTCTTTGATTTCTTCCTGTAAGCGAGAGTGGGTTCCCTCCCTCCACGCGACACCGTGACGTGCTTGTCGCTGCTACTGCTGTTATTGTTGTGTGCTGCTGCCCTCTGATTTCGTCTGTACATGCCAGCGCAAAGAACTGAATTCGCGACGTATACGGTTTTGGTTTGCAGTTTGTTTGTGAACGGTTGTTGTTGCAGTTGCAGACTACCAGGTATTTCGTAATGAATGGAAAATTATGCACACGAGCCACCTCAGGCCGCGTCTGACGTATTATTTTAATACTCAAAATCTGAAGGATCAAATCCATCAACTCTCTACCGGAGATTTCGTAGATGGCCTTCGCCGGGGCGATCTGCGGTGGTCCAGGTCAACTCTCTCACCACACTGCCAGCATATTTCCGCTGGTTGGCGGACGGGCGAAAGGAGTGCCCTCGCGGAACGTGGGTGCCCGCACGCCCTGTGGGCAGGCAGGAGCTACGAGTTGGGGGGGGCACGCGCACCGCTGGAGGCAGGATCCCGTCGCTCGATCGAGAATTTAGCAATCGCAAACAGGACCGAGAAGGGCTGCGGGAGAAAGTTTTCAGGATTTTTCTGCTTGTTGCTGTGGAGCTTACTTGAGAACTTTGCACGTGGCATCCACCCTCCTTGCGCAACTCGGCAAAGGCGAAGCTGCGGCATGGGTGACCCTTTCACTGGCGATCAGCGCGGGCACCAGCACCACGACGAGGGCCGCGGGCTGCTATTCAGCTGGCTGACCTCTCTGCGGATATCTGCTGAGGATGCTCGGGAGTACACTAATGCCCTCGTGGCCCTCGGGTTCGACGACCTGCAGTCTATACGAGAGGTGCGTGCGCCAAAAAAATATGTGTGTGATTTCTCCATTTTTTTGGCAGCGCCTGTAGTTGAACCCGCCGATGCACTACGCATGGCCGTGGCGGGATCCCTGCCTGGTGTCGGATCCTGCTCTAAGCACTCGCCTCCTGCGGGGTTGCGTGTTTCTTTGGTCTCGTGCGCAGCTGTAGCACGTGCTTTCGGCCTCGTACGAAGTGTAACAAAAAGGGACGAAAAGAGGGGAAGCGCACCACCAAAGAAGGTTCAACAAGTTTTTTCGTTTTTTCTGCGCGGAAGGATCGCTTTTTCCTTTTTCTTGTTTCGTTATTCCCCGCTGCGATCCCGTTAGCCTGTGGAGAGCAACAACACCGGCCATGCCATGCGTATAAGCCCCGTCTGGGTCTGCTAGAGAGGACCGGCGCAGAGAGCCATAACGCCGTCTCATCGATCTTTCTGCGCGCGCGCGTGTGCGTCCGTGCCCATCCACGGGTGTTTCCACAATCCAACCTCGTTGCACAACATGCTTCGCACACCACCGTATCCAAAGTCCACAATCCTGATGCTCGTACGACTGGAAAGCGATGCCTCGTACGTACGTCCTTGCGGTTCCCATTCCCAGGCGTCTACGTATCAATCGCTTGTATATGCATCGATGCTTGTGCGTGTACTTCGTACCGGTATGTGTTTGCGCTGTGTGCACAGCGCGAAATGCTTTGCGCCGGCGCATGGATCACCTGTCCTTGTGTCCATCGTCGTCCGTCTCATGGAGCACTCGGCCTGTCGCACAACAACAGACAGCAATATTTGCAAAGTCTGAATATAACACGTGGTGCTTACGTACGTATACACATTTTTTGTTTATTGATACTGGTTTGCGAAACAGGACGCGAGGGAGGTCGACCTCCTCAAGGCCGGCATGAAGACAGGGCACATCCGACGAGCATTCCGGGTACTCCACTCGCAGGGGCAGGGGCAGCAGGAATGGCAGCATGAACGCGATAACCTTACCAGAGGTGCCTCTCTGCACCCCTCAGAAGTCTTCGACATCAACGACAACAACACTCAACACCACACCACCAATGACGGAGTAGGTGGAGGAGCAGGAGGGGGAGCGGGGGCGGGGGCGGGGGCGGGGGGCGGGGGAGGAGGAGGGCAGGCGGCTAGAAAGCAAGATAGCGGCATCGTTCTTCCGGGCGGCGGCGGCGGCGGCGGTTCTGTATTCATGCGCGACGACGGCCTAGAGCGACGGCACCTCTTCGCGCCCGGCCACGTCGACGACGTGCGAGACGTCCGGCCCCAACGCCGTGCCACCAACGACGACGGGAATCAGGAGGCGGCGAGACCTGCGACTGGCTTCACGCCGACGCTGATCCGAAGAAATTCGGCCGGACGAGCAACCAGCAAGTCTTCGACAACGACCACTCCGGTGGCTTCCGAAAAGGTGGGCGTTTCGCCGTGAGCGATTTATTCGTTTTTTGCCGTACTGAGGATTGATGGTCTTCTTCGTTTGTCACGAGAGCAAGCAACGTGCAACGGGGGGGGGCAGGCGTGGACGTGCCTGTTTTGTGTGTTTGCGTTGCTGGCGCCTGTCCGTGTTGAACGTTTCGCGTTGAGGCGCCGAGATCCGTTGTTCGCCGTCCGTATATTTCGACACTGTATCGGCGCAGCTGCTTAGCGCACTTGACTTTGCTCTTTGTAGGCCGTTTTCAGCCCACCCAACCCAGCAATCCACGCTTGCGAAGAGTAGCCTCCCGACCTCGAAGTCGCGTAGATGTGGCCCTGATCAGCCTTAGATTTTTTTCCTCGCTTGCGACACAAGGATTTCAATAATCCGTACCCGCGTATCACTGTCCGCGCCGCTACGAACGAACGGGCAAAATGTGAACCGACTCGCGTGACCCGCCGAACCTTTCCCTGCTCGTTGGCTCGGCGCCCACGTCTCCCTTTGAACTGACGCCATTCGAACACTGCTCTGTCCGCACATGGTGTTGATTCCCGTCGATTGGAAAGGTGGGGCCGAGGACGCCGATACAAAGACTAGGAAATCGCTTGTGGCCGTCATGCAAACGGCCGCAGGGCCCCGCCGTCGCCAAACCGTTGTGGCGGACGTTGTCGGAGGACGACGCGATCCCGGCAGACGCAGTCGCGGCGGGGGCTGAGGCAGTCGCAACGGTACACAGCGAGGGGGAACGATCGCCTTTGCCTGACGGTGGTCACAACGGCAGTGATAGCTCCGACTGCGGCATCTTCGACTCAGCTTTAAGTCGAGAACGCGACCTAGTTCCTGTGGTGGCTACACGCCCGCAACTTTCGGATCGTAGGCCCCGCCAAGGCGTGGACGGTGGCGACGGTGGTGGTGGCGACGACGGGCGTTACGAGGAGTTGAACTCCACCAGTGTTGGGTTGGACCATGTCAACGAGGTCTTTGATGGCGTGACCAGCTCCGTGGAGTCCTCAGACGATGTTCAAATATACGCTGCAAGCCGCAGCCCTGCCGGGGCCGGCAGCGTCGCTGGTGGTTCCTCTACGTCGACCTCGTCCTGTAGAGACAGTGGCCAACCGCAAGGCAACGTGTCAGGAATCCGCAGAAAGATGCGCATGGCGAGCTCCTCGCGCAGTGGCGCCGCCGCCGCGGCTGCTGCGGCCGCCGCCGTAGCCGTGGAGAAAAGCAAATCGCTGCGGAATATCTCTGTGGACACCGACTCAGCCCCGAGTCGCTCTCTACACGGTGGCATCTTGTTCAGCAGCCGGCAGCGAGGGTTCTACTCTTCCGAAGACGGCCATCACTCAACGTCGTCGATCAACACGTTGGCTGCTTCCGCCATCGGAGGAAGACGAATGTTCACCAGGGGCGAGCCACCAGGAAGAATGGAGAGAGTGCCCTCACCCAGGACGGATCATTTCGGGGCGGAGGACATGGGCGATGTCCTCGGTCGCGGGGGGCACGTAAAGACCATCCAGCGCATCCGCAGCACCGGGGGGCTCAGCAACTACCCCACGTTCCTCGCTCAAGCTTCCTGCAACGACGGCGGTGTCGGCGGCAGCGGCGGTGGTGGTGGAGGCGAGGGTGTGAGAACACCTCAGAGAGGTAGCTTCAATCAAGAGGGCTACAGACCCATGGCGATGGCCCCGGCAACGATGGCAGCAGGGTTGAAGGCGGCGGGGGCTGTGACGGAACCAAGGAGCAGGGAGGCAGAAGACGTTCCAGAGGATATCGATACTAACTTGAAACGGGGTGAAGGGTCCCCACTGGCACCTTATGAGGGCGGCGAGAGCATGGCACCTGCGAACCCTGTAGTTTGCAGGACGAGGAGTTCTGAATTGTCGAGCGGACGCGATCAACGGAGTTGGGGCGCCCGACCTTTAAGCGCAATCGACAGCCTAGATAGTTGCACTGGGAGCGGCGGCCTTGGCGGACTTTCGCTTGATCTAGGCAGCATTCACGGGCAAGGCTTCGGCGACATGGAACAATCGTACGACCTCAGCGAGGACGGCGGCACGCTAAAGATGCATGGCTTCGTGCTCAAGCCGGACGGTATGAAATCGACGCCGACCCCACGTAATGCCGGTGAGTCCCCTTCGCGATGACGTTTGTCGCGAATCGTGTGTATGTCGACTAGTTTGTGAAAATCGAATCCGAGGATCTCGTCGGTGGAGGCACCTCTACTCTGCACGTCGGCGTACAAAGAGACTGTGCCATGCAGCCAGACTGATATCGTGCCCACTAGCCCAAGCTCTCTTGGGTTGTCTCCTATTTTGCCGTGTTTGCCGTGCCTGGTACTCAACGTCTTCGCCTTCTTTTCTTCCTTTCTTCCTTCCTTCTTCTATTTTGTTCCTTCCTCCGCTGCCGTCGATTGCCATTCCCCCCCCCCATAATTTCGGGATAACATCGCTGCTCCCCCGGCTCACTTGACCGACAACTGGAATAGATTTTTCAGACAGCAGGAGCTCGGCGTCCGCCAAGGTCAGCTACGAAGACAGAATGCGCGCCCTACGCCCGTCTACGCTGCAGATGTCGAACTGCCGTACGCCGTGCAGCCGCGACAGCAGCTTCGGAGGGGGGGGGGTACGTGGCAGCGGAGGAGGTGGAAGAGGGGCGGTGGGGGGGGGACTCGTCCCGCCGCCGCCACCGTTGACCAATACTCCCCGTCGCACCCGCGAGACCACCATATTACTGGAAGAAATCGGAAGAGGAGGCGGGGGCACGGTGCACAAGGCGATACACGTCCCGTCAATGCGGCTGGTGGCAGTGAAGATGGTGGAGGTGCACGATGACGACAAGCGCCGCCAGATCCTTCAGGAGCTCAAAACGCTACACTCGATGAGGACGGTGAGATGAAATCCCTCAGATGAAACTAGCCTTCCAGATATAGAAAAATGTAGCTATGTATACGCCTGCCCGCCTTCTGCCTTGTCTTGGCGGCGGACAGAGTGCTGCCACCAAAACTGTACACCATCACGTACGTACGCTCTTGCTGTTTTCGTTGTTGTTGCTATTCTTGTGGCGATGTTGTCTGTGCGTCTCCACACGCTCTACTATCACTCCGTGCAGTAGTCTTGTCGCGATCCGAAAGCAGCGTTTTCGAAAGCGCTTGGCTCAGTGTTTTTCCTCTGCTTGTCTGTCCGTAAATATTTTCCAGGTATGACTATACGATTTAATAGTACCCTAACTATGCGGGGGGGCGTCCATTGTTGTTTTTTTACGACAGCATGGGTAAAACAAACTGTGTGTTGATTTCACAACAAGCAGAGGAGGGTGCCTTGAGCTATTGGCGGCTGTATTGTATCGTCGGTCGCCACATCGTCTACCATTTCCGTTCCTCACAACAGAAGCTGCCGTCGGAAATCATCAGGGCACGCCTTTAACCCCTTTCACGAGACGTGACAGACCGTTTGCGTTGCTACGCTTTGTTGTTTGCTCACATCGAAACTTTCATATACTTACTTCCGCACGCAGGTCCCCCTAATGTCTCCCAAGACGCCAGCCAATGAGTACGTTGAAAAGGCAAGCGGCCTCTGTGGGTGGGACGAGTGGAGCCTCGGAAGTTTGGAAAGCAGCGGTGGTGGAAGCGGCAGTGGAAGCGGAACCGGAAGCGGTACCGGAAGCGGAAGCGCTAGCGGCAGTGGCAGCGGCAGCTGGCGCGATGAGGACAGCCCGAACTGTGAACCAGGCGCAGCAGAGGGTGGTGAAAGTTTCAGCGGCACCGACGGAGGAGACCCGACACGGACCACGGCAAGCATGTCTTCCCGAGGAGACACTCTCTCTTCGCGCGACGGCACTCCCTCTTCTGGGGTTCAACGGCAGAGAGCGGGACGACGGCGAAATGGAGAAAACAATCTGGGCGCCGTTGGGGACCAGGGAGAGCCGAGGGCGTCCGACAGGCGGGCTTCCACCTGCGGGTTCACGCCGACAGGCAGAGGAAGTGCCGACGGCGCCCGTGGCCGGTGCAACAGCGCAGGAGAGGTCTTGAACCGGTCTAACTCGGAGCAACGCCGCCGCCGAGAGAGTGGCAGGAGCGGACGGGACCTATACCTTCCGGTGGTCAGCTTCCACGACGCGTACATGAACAGAGAGCGAGGCCGGGTGTGCATGGTGATGGAATACATGGATGGCGGCACACTCCAGCAGTTCGTCACCCGGCGCGAGGCCCTCACCGAGCCCGCCCTCGCTGCAGTGGCGCACTCGGTCCTGCGCGGCCTGGCGGAGATGCACGCGAAGCGCAAGATCCACCGGGACATCAAGCCGTCCAACATACTTCTTGACCGCCAGGGGCGTGTGAAGATTTCCGACTTTGGCGTGGTACGCCAGCTCAACGAGACGGGCTCTTTTGCGCAGACTTTCACGGGCACCGTCACGTACATGAGCCCGGAGCGTATCAAAGACAGTGATCATTCTTACCCCAGCGACGTGTGGAGCCTTGGCATGGTGCGTACATATTGCTGCGCTATGTAGCAGGTCAGCTGTTGTGTGTCTCTTGAGCTCGCGCGTTAGTGTACTGATGCGGTCGCTCTCCCTTTCCCATACGCCCTTTGGGGAAAATAACATCTAGGCCTGATCATATGGCAAAGCCCGTGTGGCAACGAAAACGAGGCGATATCCCCAGTAGCGCTAGGCTGAAGTCCTGTGAAGCACACCTTCAATGTCGGCGTGTGTCCCTCCCCAACCCTCTCCAATCAGCCTAGTCTCCTTTCCGACCCCCCCTCGTAATTCGCACGATGTAACCTGCCCCTCACTCGCCTTCCCGTCTATCCATCGGCATAGGTGATTGCCGCACTCGCGCTCGGACAATTCCCGCTGTCCACCAGTAGCACGAGCACGGACCACATGTTCGATCTAATCCAGGCGATCACGGAGGATCCTGTGCCGGCGCTGTCGCCGCAGTCGTTCTCGCCTGAGCTGTGCGACTTGGTGGAGCTCATGCTGCGGCGTGATCCGGGCGAGAGGCCGACCGCTGTGAAGCTCCTGACCCACCCCTTTTTGCTGCGGCATCAGGACCAGGACTCCGTCGCGCTCGCGAGCATGGTCAAGGTGTCCCCGGCTTCACCGACCGAGGTGCGGACTTTTTTTGCGTCTGTGCCTGCAGACGCCTGCCTTGTTTGTGTGCCGCAGAGAAGAATTGCGCGGGACGGTGCCGTGCGGCGGGGCGTGCTGTAGTCGCCCCTCACGAGTGTTCCGTGGCGCTATCACTACGTGTCGTTGAACGTCTTCCTGCCGTCCTCGCGGATTGTCCAGACTTCCGGGTGGAATACCCAACGTCGTACGCGACATACTTAGTTACAATCTCGTTGTTCAGCATCGCGTAGATACGTATCGTTACACTCCGACTCACAATAAGATATATATACCGAGCCATAACACACATGTTCTCTTTCTCCCTCTAACCGCCCGCCGACATCATCCGCACGTCCAACCCCCCTACAACGTCTCAACAGGTGCAGCGTCTCCTGAAGAAGGTGGTCGACTATCATCTGGCGGAGCCCCCCGAGGACCGACGGGAGAGAAACGCCTCTTTCTTCGGCAAGGATTCTCTGTCGGCCGGCGGTTGGAGTCCCCAGCTAGCGCTGCCACCGTCCCTTCGTAAGGAAGACGTGGAGGTCCTCGCGCAGCAGCTGCAAGTGACCAGGACAGAACTAGGTGAGGCTTCCCCGAACAAGGACACCGGAGATTATGTCACGTATGGCGGGCAACAGTGAGTCGAGATGTTGACGGCCGGTCGCGCGTACATACTCGCTTACGACGTGGAGTGGGTGCACGCTCACTTTTTGCGTTGTCGCCACGGTCAGAGTCGCGGGTTCCTATTGCCAGGGATTGAGATAGTAAGAAATTTGTCCTGCCCGGGTTAACAAACAGTTTTATGTTCTTTTCATGGGCACGCCCCGAAGAAAGGCGGATACGTTCAGTTTCCAATGGTATCCGTCGTCGTGAAGTATGGCTCTTTCCGTGCGCCCTCGAGACCACACGGAAAACCCGTGCCCTCGCTTTGAGATCCACCACTACTACTGCCCTTGTTTTGCCCCGTGTTTGCGAGCCTTTGGCGCACCACGCCATATGATACAATCGTGCCGTGTACATTCACGAAGGTCGTCCCCGCGCTCGGCGAACTTGCGTACGATATCCGGCTGGGGACAACTACGACACTCTGAACTAACCCGCGCCGCTTCCTCCCAAACGTCCCTCTACCCGCCTGTGCCGCGTCAAACTTCATTTTCATTGCCGGCGACGAACAGTCAAAGAGTACGAACTGTTACGGAAAAAAGCGGAAAGGGAGTTGTGGGGCGACACTCCTCCGCAATCTGCCGGGCAGTGGCGGCGAGGCAATGCTGCCGGGACGCCCGGCGTCAACGCGTCCCGCGCCCGTCGCCCGAGCTCCATGTCCGCTTCGTCGCCGCAAGGCCTCAATGCCGCGTCGTGCCCCCCGAGGCACGAGTGCAACACTCCGCAAGCGGCGAGCTCGGCCTTCTCCACTCCAGCATCCCGGCAAAAACGGTGAGAAAAACGGTGACAATCGAAGGAGGCTCGTAAGCCTCTCTGTCGGGTGAAGGAGGTTCGTGAGCCTCTTTGCACAGGGGTGAGGCACTGCGACTTAGTGCGACTGATATAGTTGCGTCGAAGCCTACGTATCAAGTACAGAGATCGTTTCATGTTCGTCGTGTATACGGCGGCAGAGATGGCTTTGCCGTTGAGATAAAGGCGGTAGTGCCAGATCATCCGGGCAATGGTTTATTTACCCCCCCCCTACGACTACGGCCATGCATGAGATCAAGTACATATCTCCTATCGAGTACACCTCCCTACCCCCCTCCCGCTGCTGCTGTTTTGACACGCCGCGGGCGGGTTGTCGGTCTGCACACTTGTCTAGGTACGGTACGTCGTCCTGTCGATGATTTCTTCGGCGTCCCCAGTTCCCAATCACGCCCTCGGCACTACTTTGCCGCCGTCGGAGTTACGCGAACGACCTCCTCCCTTGCAAACTTCATGTCGTCTCATGACCATGGCATGCCTTCGCAATACGGTACGCACTGCAGAGCTCCCAAAAGAGTGCCCGTTTGAACCCTCTTTAGAGCTGCATCCGCGTGCTTTGGGACAGCTTGCCTGAATTAAGTAGGGGAAAATGCAGATGCTCGTCCCTCGAGACAGCGCGGCTTCATTGGCGAGATGTGACAGTGCCTCCAACCGCATGTTCTCTGAACGAACCTAACAAAAACTGACCCGACCGACAATCGCGTCTTGCAACCCTTTTTTCCCTCGATTCTATCAGGAGGGAGGGCGGAACACCGGCGGGTCGTTCCAGGGCCGTGAGGCGATCGTCACCTTCGTGCAGCAGCGCCGAAGTGCTGGCAGAGCCGGCGATGACTCGTTCCGTGGACTGAAATGAAGGAAGGGCACATTATTATTGGCCCCGGGTGTCAGTCGATTCCCTTCGACGGCCTGCTTATGTATTATTTTCTGCTTTTTTTTGCTGTTTTTGGTCGCGTGTTCCTTGGTTTGGTGCGGCAGCGAGGGGCGGGGCGGGTTGTAATTGGCGTTCCCGGTCGGTCGGTTTTTGAGCTGTGTTTACGTTTTTGTTTTGCGTGTCGTGGGTGTACCGTGGGTGTACGTGTGTGCTACCTGCTGCCCGTCCGTACGGAGAGAGGCATCAAAGGCCGTGGGTAAAATAAACAGGTGATGCACAACGAAGTTTTTTCTTCGCTTTTTGTTGTCCAGCGCGTGGTGTGCCTCGTTTGGCGGGAACGGAGGGGGGTGAAGTTCTCGGCGATGATGATACATTCACTATTTTGTAAGAAGGTTTTCTTCCGTACACGCGATTTTCCTATTGGTCAAGCGGTTTTTTCAGATAATTTTCTGGTTGGCCGGAAAGCCGAGGTCGGCACATGGTTTCACCCATGCTGGTGCAACCGAAACACGGTTTAGGTCACACGGCTGCTCACTCCCCCGTTCGTTGGCTGCAGTGCATTTCGCGCTCAGTAAAACGGTCATCAGTCACAGTCAATTATGGTAGTTTCTTGTTTTCGTTTTTGGAGAGAAAGAAAGGGGTTACGCACCCGCAATTTTCCTATTAGGGGTCAGTGTTTGTTGTGGATGAATGGTGGGCAGATAGGTGGGTGGGTGGGTAGGTGTGTGGGTGGGAGGGTGGGTGGATGCGTGGATGAATTGTGGGGTGTGTGTTAGATGTTTCCTACGACGTTTCGCTGTTCCCGCTTCGTCGAGAGTGACAGGGCATGGGCAGCCAGGTAAAGAGTAATGCCCCGGGAGTTTCTGCGTGTCGGGTCACCCTCGGTCTTTCTTGGTTGTGGGTGTCCGCATGGCTTCTCCAGTGGAGAGCCTTTGTTGACGCAACGGTGAGGTTTGATGTGCTGGGGCGCGCTCACACAGCTTCCTTCTCTGTACGGCGTGCGAATAGTCATTTGTTTGACGGTTTGCTCTTATACTAGTGTTTTGCGGTATCGATAGTACTCGAGCGTGCCAGCAGTACCATCAAAAACTATAGTTTCATAAACAATTTTTGGAGTACAGTGCTGACTATTGCAGACGAGAGAAAAGGGTATTTCGTGCCGGCAGTTTTCTATTGGTCAATGGGAAAGGAGCCGCTTGGCGTCTTGGTACAGCGGCTTGCCTTCTCCTTCGTGTCCACGCAATATTAGGGGAGCGTAAACACTCCAGCAAAGAACAAGATGCGAGCGTGACAGGAATAGCAAGCTGCTACCGGTGTATAACTAGCGCGACAAACAAGCGTCATGCCACCCCCCCCCCCCCCGCCTCCCGGCCAGCCAGCTTATGACATGTAAAAATATATTTACTATTAATAGTAGCGGCGGTCACGCCACACTATTTTAGCGACGGCCCCGGCACACTGGTTTGATACTTTCGTGGTTGCGAGGGCTTTAAGAGTGCCCGCTCTGTCTGCAGCCAACGAACGGCATTCACTCTCAGCTGTGCGTTTGGGGTGATATTATGTATTAGGTAGCATGGGCTTGCGACTACTATTGTATGGTATGCTCACCCTCGGCGTGAAAACCGGGGACGGTTGGGCCGTGGCCGTCGAAACGTTTTTTTTTACTGTGCGAAAGCTCCTGATTTAGACCCCATGGAAAGCGGAGCTTCGATAGGGGTTGCGGAGGGATGGAAGGATTTACGGTAGTACTATAGGACGGGGGTGGGGGTGGGGTGTTTTTTTGTTGTGGTGTGAAGATGAAGGCAACTCCGGGAAGGCGTGTCAACGTATAGAACTGAGACGAGCCGGCGGTAGTTAGCGATGGAGGGCTTGATCGGCTGAGGGTGGAAGATGGCGAGAAACTGACGCGAAAAACTGCCACAAGCGCTATGATTCGTTTTCTGTCATGTACTATGGATGCACTACTAAGAGGGATGGTAAGGGGACGAGGGTCGAGTTTTGGGGATATGAGGCTCTCACAGCGGGGCGGGATCAAGAACGGGGAAACGCCCAGACCACTTGGGGATGGCGGTATACATATGAAAATATAATCGGGCTCCGAACGCGACGAAGTCGGCAACTTCGTGTGCGGTCTGGCTCTGTCGGACGCTCACAAGCGTGTCAAGTTTTCCCTCTCGGCCGCCGATTAGTCAGCAGAAGTAGCGGCTGGGTGAAAGTGGAAGCTCCGAAAAATTAAAGGAAACCGGATTGGTGCACGCGCCACCCATTTTAGAGGAGCCGACATGAGCGAAAAACTCGCGAACATAAAAGGGAAAGTAAAAAACCATTTGTGTTATCTGTAGATCCCCGGGGTCTTTTAATACCAGGCCTGGGTGATACTCTCCAAAACGTATGAATGCTACCTGATTTTGGACTCTTCGTCCTGATTGGCTTCGTATGTTACCGGGCTGTTTCCGCTCTGCGAGCGGTGGCGGGTGGTCTGACCAATGGGAAGGGTGAGACAACTACTATAAACAGCTGTGAAGCTGTACATCTCGTCGAGGGGCATCACATCGAGTCGATCGATCCCTGAACCATAGATCTTGCCCTGTGAAACGCTTTCCACATGTTTTAAACGGGCTATCGCTGTTACCGCTCTCTACACAGCAGATCCGCCAAACAAAAACAAAACGCAGGAGCCTACGAAGCAGGCTGCCCTCGCTCTATGGAGCCGCTCGAACCTCCTGCCTCTAGTGCCGAAAATAAGGGCGACCCTGAGGGCACCCCTAACCACAGGCCTGCATCTCGCTCCCCCTCGCCGGACCCGGAGCTTCCCTACGCGGTCCTTAAATGGAATCTCGGTTCGTTCGCTACCCTCCGTATTTCGGGTGTTACCTCTCTCTGTTCAGGACGCATCCAACCGAGATTACCATTCCGCATCGCTAGGGTCCGCCAGTGAGCACTTCGCCTCGTCGCTACTCTTGCTCGGGCCCGGGGGGAGTGGGGTTGTCGGCAGGTTCCTGCTGTGCCTGAGCAGCTACCGACAGGGCTTTAATGGCGTTCATTGCGTTTATCGCTGCTCTCGCGGGAGCGGACGCACGGCGGAGAACCTCGCTGTTACGCTCCATCGTACGCTTCCTGTCCTCATCAAGCTCCTAGGGTCCAATGCAGAGATGGTAGGAGACGCCGTCCGAAAAAGAGACGGGTGAGAGAGCAGGAAACGAGAGTATTGTGTGATGGACTGGTACCAGCTGGCCGTACCGTCAGTTGGAACCTACCACGTCTATCTCTGATGAACAGCTGAGATTTTAGCAAGCGCGGGTGAATGCTTGGCGGTGAAGACATGCAGTATAAAACAACCTAAATAATACATATTTGTATGGCACTGGGATCGTGTGAACACCCCACTGCCCCCCCCCCTCCCCCCGGCCTGAGACTTGCCGGTGATTCTCGAGAGTTAGAACAGAGAGATATATGCGAGGGCGTAAACACTGGGATCCTCGGAAGGTGACACGGAACACCGCCGCAAGCACCAATTGACCGCGAGCTGCGCTCACAGCTAAGAAAGCAGCATCAATCTCTGCCGGACGAAATACCAAAGCGATGAGGTTTTCTTGGAGCTGGTTGTTTGGGACGTTGTGGTAGTAGATTGTGGCCAGATATACACTGTTGCTCTTGGTGTTCTTAATCTCTACAACGCTGAATCCTATCTGCACGTGCACTGCACAGTGTCCTTACTTTCTTGATTACCCTCCCCGGCGTCGAACATGAACTATGGCTGGTGTAACGACACGGCGTGCTCAAAAACAGCTGGGGATTGATCGAGTGGCACGCGCACAGCGCCGGCGGCAAGAAATCTATGCGACACAAAATTCTAGGATGACACTCCTGACATACCTTCTTTTCAGCCAAGCTCCTAGCGTCCTCAAATCGATGGC
Organism: Nereocystis luetkeana; assembly: GCA_031213475.1. Lineage (NCBI taxonomy): Eukaryota > Phaeophyceae > Laminariales > Laminariaceae > Nereocystis > Nereocystis luetkeana. The sequence continues at coordinate 7,930,818 of JARUPZ010000027.1, forward strand.
CATTGTCCTCCCACCACTGCGCCGCCGCACGCTCAGTGAACCGGTCGGTGTCGAAGAGGGCGGAGATCACCTTCTCCTCGTGCGGCGGGTTCTCGAGCTTGCCGACGAGAAGAGACACGCCGGCGGTGCGCGTGACGCGATCCTTTCTCTTGTACATGCTGGTCAGAAGGAAGCGCGAGACGTCCCGCACCTTGTAGTGCCCCTTATCCTTATCATCGACCTTGAAGAAGAACGAGCCTTTGTCGAACGGTGGCTCCTCGTCTTCGTCCGGTTTGTCTCCTCCCTCTACGCCGTCGCCCCCTCCCCCCCCCCCCTTCCAAGCCGTCCTGATTTGTTTCTAACCCGTCGGTGCTGCCGTCGCCACCACCATGACCGCCGCCTTCTCTACCCACCTCAGGAACGCCCGCTGCATTCTCTTCTGGATCCTCGTCGAAATTCGCGTCGCTCGCGGGGTTGAGCTGGCCTATTTGAAGTTGATGGTCCAGAAATACCCCAGGAGGTGCAGTTCCGCGACGCGGACTAAATATCTCGCCAGGTAGGCTGTTTGTAGGAGGACGTTAATACATGGGGTTGGGACATGGGAGGGGGAGAGTCGGTGCGACGGACAGAGCCTGTCTTCTACACCGTAGCAATGATTGTGCTGGGTGCATGAAGCACACAGAAGTGGGTGCGGTCGGAGTGAACTCGCTTAAGACAAGAGATAATAAAACAAGGGCATGGGAGAAACTTCTAGGCACCTATTTTTTCTGGTTCAATAACAATGGTATTAGATGAGGTAAAATGTTGGGGTTGTGCTAAAGCGGACTGGATATAGTTTGATAAGCCTTGTTGCGGAGGAAAAAATGATCACCTGCCCCTCCGCTTCATGCGACTCCGCCGGCGAACGCCGTTGGTGTTCACCGGTACAGCCAGTGTGTCTTTCTCCGCTCTCCGCTTTGATTCCTGAATTGATTGCGAGAATGAGCTCCTGCGCGCATGTCTCTCCGCCTCGTTAGCCAACTGCTCCAGCTTCAGCTCCACCGCAGACACCTTCAGCCATTATTCGAATCAGGCAAACACGAAACGGGCATGGCGGTACGTAATACTCAACGATAGACGATATACCATCAATTTAGGGGCCATTGCTTGCAGGAAAGTATGTGTTGAATGGTGCGTTTATGTGGAACGGTACACTTCAATATACATGGTGGTGATATGAATCGGGTCATGCAGCAATCTGCTGCCCTGCAAAGTCTCTCGCTGTGCAGGTGCGGTCGGCCGTTAAAACAATAGCGCGATTTTCCTTCGGCAACGTCGTTCAGAGTTCCATCAAGCTCAACCTCTGTTAGTACTGTACCAGTCTGCTCCCGACTCCAAGGACATTTTTTACGTTATTTTTAATACAAACGGTACTTATACTTGGGTACAGAGTGATACTATATCTCCCAACTCCGTTTCCAGGTAGTTCGTTCCCAAAACATGGGTGCAGTTCCAAAGGGGTTGGGCTCCTGTAAGCGGGGCTGGACATTTTAAATGATAGGAAACAAAAACAAGCAAGACGAGAGCACCGAGTTATCTGCGCATGAGCCCCATTCGACTTGCGTGCACGGTGAAGCAACGAAAACCGCTCCTACAGGTTACCAACTTCGAAGTCGGGAACGACGATCCTCTCTTCAGGCATAGAGGTTGTTGAAATACCGTTACTATCATGAGGTTTGCTGGTTTGGGAAGTATCAGTCTACCCAACACCGTCAATCGGCTGCTACTAAATATCTGGTGGTTTGTGAAGTCGATCTACGCAACGTCGTCAATCGGCGACTCAGGAACGTATGGTATGCCATCCTTAAACGTGAACAACAGCACGTACGTAGCTCGTTTGTCGAAGGATCACCAAATCAATCGCTTTCAGTGCTGTCCTGTGCAGGGGACATCAGCGGCACCACTCTGCTTATGCCGAGCGTTTCTTCCCTACCTGGGCTGGCCTGAGCGAGCTTTGGCTGATTGCCAAATTGGGGTTGAACGTTGCCGCATCTTTCACCGCTCGCTCCACCTCGTTAGTCTTGGCACGCAGGGCGTGCTGCTTGCGTCGCAGCCACTCCTCTTGTCGCTCGACAAAGGACAATCCTGACAAGTCCACGGCCCCTATTTCGTGTTGTTCAGGGGATGCAGTTCCTTGGTCTAATCCCCGTTGAGAGCTACTCCCTCGTCTGGTGGGGCAGAACGAAAGGACGTACACGGCTGATGAATGGCAGCAATTCATAATTCAGACGTGGTAGTTTCTTGCGATATTCGCTACCTGGTGATACTTTTCTTCTTTAGGGCGGGCGGTTAAAAAACCTTCAGCTACGTCCGTGTGAATCAACCTTACGTCGGTGGTTGGTACTAAGGTTCTTCAATAGTATACTGTTAAAACAAAGCTCTGGTAAAATACTGTCTCAAAACACCCCGCTTTTGTGGGTTATTCGCAAAAGCAAAAAGGTCTCGCCCTAAGTGGCCGAGGAGAGAAGCGAGAGCGCGAACTACAGGTGGCGCGAAACTGGTTTTGCAAGCACAAGCTGGTTTTGCAAGCACAACGCTGCCTAGAGCACCTCACACAAGACGAAACTATCCTTACCCCCTTCGTGCGGTGGCGGCATGAGCAGTACAAGGGCGATACTGCTATTTTCGGCAGTGGGGGCGGGGGATACCTTCCGTAGTCGTGATCGCTCCAACAAAAAAACACCCTTCTTCTGCTTGTATCCCAGGAGCTGCATAGAGTTGGAATTACTTCACCAGGACCACCGGGCTGGCTAATAAACCACGCACAAGACAACAAAAGCGCTACCGGCCTGGTCCGGCGGTACCATGGGCAACAGAAACACGATACTCCTGATATTCAGGAGTCACGGGTCCGGTAGCTATGGTAGTCGTGATCGACTTGGGGAGGTCTCGCGAAAATAATTCCAATTCTGCCTCAAGCACGGCAGCTTCGCAAGAGGTGGAATCAGATATTTTCAGAACAACCGAGTTCGCTCGAAAACCACACGCAAGATAGGGCAAACCCTACCCACTTGCTCCGGTGGCGACATGATGCGCAGAAGGAACAATATACCGTTAAGTTGCAGCAGGAGGTGCGATAACTGGCGTATTCGGTTTGGCTATCTGCTGCTGTCTCGGACCAAAGAAGCAAAATCTGCCCTGGGACACGAGCGGCCCACTCGACCCTTTACATTCAATTGTAGTTTTTTTTTTTGTTTCGGCAACATACAGGTGAAAATATTGAAAGCGAATATACATGCAAACTCACCTAAAACTACACGTTTTAACAGCAAAACTTTCCGGGCTCGAGGTGCAGCCTAACCGCGCAAACGGAGATGTGTAAGGAGGCGTGTGGTTTTCTGTTACGGGAAAGCCCGATACCTGGCAGTATTTTACGTCCCCCAAGTGGCGATGCAGCAAGATACTGTGGAATAGAAAGCGCGTCAAAATCGCCTGATTAATGGAGTTTTTGCCTTCGTTGGCTGCACAACCGGGCATCCGGACAAAGGAAACGGGCGCTCTTCCAAAGGTCTAACACATCGTGCGTGGGTGTACTATAAAAAACCGAGTATATCCAGGTGTAAATGCTGGCCGGCTTTTTTCAAGTCTCCACACCAACAATGGTGGCATTTACATCACATTCCCCGCACATACCACAAGAACCCCGAACTGTGTACAGCAAAACAACATTGAGTCATACCCCTGGGCCATATCTACAGTGCAGCGCACCTGCCAGTCATCGCAACCGATGCTCCATTGGACGGTGCTGCATCGTCCTCCACCAGAGCTGACAATTCTATTACGATGTGCTTCCAGCACTTGATGCGCAGGTGTTCGTGCTCGTCGCCTCTTTGCAGCTGCCCCCGGATCAGAGTAGAGGCGCCTTCCACGGCAATATCGTCTCCACTTGTGTCAAGCCAGTGTTCGAGTATGCGCTGCTTGTGGTCCCACCAGCGAAGCTTGTCTTTTGGAGTCTGCGTCGTCGGCGAACGAGAGGCTCAGTTGCTTTCGTAACAACTACTCGTACTCATGTACCAGGTGTGCAGTTTATATAGAAGTACAGCAGGTATTGTGTTTCACTACTGTGTACCGATAGACTGACAGTAAATACTACAGCAGCAGGTACGTACTTCGACTGGGACGTGCTCACGTCCGTCGCCAGATCTGTACATGAATTTGAACGTTGCAATTTACACTTTCTGACACTTTCCCATCGACACAAGATTTCCAGCGCCACGTAAAGCAGTGCAACGAAAAATGAAGATGCTCTATGAGTGTTACGATAGACCCCCGTCTTAGAGGACTACGAACCAGCTGCTACGAAGTTTCGGGCAATGCTAATGTGAACGACGAATTAACACAAAACGCCACAGCGTCGAAGGATGGATGGCTTCGCCGCCAAAATACCAAAAAACGTGCAAAGATTTAACGTGTCATGCTCGCACCTGTTCTAGCGCCGTCAGTAAGGCTCTCCTGCTTTTCACGGTCTTAACCACGGACATGCTGCCGTCCCCGCCGGAGGGTGCGCCCCTCACGCCCCGCGCCTCTCACCTCGCCTACGTGTACCCAGCAGCATGAGTCGAGCATTGAGCATCGAACTCGACGAATGGGGTGAGAATACGACGGTTTTATATGCGCAATTTCGAAGCGACACAAAGCGCGCGAATAATAAAGCCAACCGGAAAACGTCGAACCCCCTCTCTGCATATTGCGTTCTCTTGAGCAGGTTCCACCCAAAGTCCCTTGTTGTTGCTTATATCAAGTGAGGTAAGAGCGACCGTTAGCAACTGCGGTTCTCCTCGTAAGACTCCCTTGTGCGTTGCTTGTACCTTAGCCCCCAAGACCTTGCCGTGGAAGCCATTCCGGAAGAGCGCACGCTCAGTAAATCAGTCAAGGCAGGCCGGCACGCACGCACGGAAGAGAAGGAAGGACAGGATGTCGGGCACCGTACCTGAAGACGTGTTCTGCACGAACGACTACTGCAATGCAGGGTGGCCCGAAGTGCTCACCCACATGTCGCCGTTCGGCTGGGCAAACATGGGCATCGCTTTCGCCCTGGGCCTGTCCGTGTTGGGTGCTGGGTGGGGCATCTTCCTCACGGGCTCCAGCATCATGGGAGCGGCGGTGAAGGCGCCTCGCATTCGGTCGAAGAACCTCGTTAGCGTCATCTTCTGCGAAGCCACGGCGATTTACGGCGTGATCATGGCGATCATTCTCACCAACAAAATTCAGGTGCGGCTAAGACACATAGCGAAACGCTCTCGAGGGCCTACGGGTGCTCCGAATCCCCGGCGCCATCCAACTTGCGTCCTTTCGTTAGTCCTGGGCGCGTCGTGCTGCGGCCGTGGCGCATTTCTCAATGTGGAGACACAGACTGCTGTCGTGCACGGAGCTCGTTGCTGCTGTTGTTTTGTGAAAGGGCCCCATATCTGCTAAATCCTCGGTTCTGCTCCTCTGCACCAAAAGGGTCACAGAGTGCCAAACTATGAGCGCACACACTAGTCTACCCCGCCACGGGGTACCTACACCTTCGATCCCCTACTTGAGTGAGCCTAGCGAGGGTCGCCTTTGGTCGTTGCGCAGCTGGGATTCCTTCTCAGACCTTCCGGCCTATATGTTGTTGCAGTCTTTGACGCTGCTTCAATCGCCAACTTGCAATTATTCGAATCGAGGGGCTGTGCGAGAGAGAGGTATCCCGTTCGTTGCGGTCCCCGGTATTTTTTCCTCTCCGTCATTCTGCGCTTCAAAATCTCCATTCGATTCAATCACGCAGCTTCCATCGTGCAAGCAGTGTATCATACAGGCAGTATGTCATACCAGGTACAGCAGTACAAAACACGTGTATAAGCCGTTTGTTGCCGCCTGGGCCTGGACGTGAGCTGTGTCACGGCTGGACTGCGCGATAACAAGCAGCAAGCGCGCTTTGCAGCTTCTTCGTACGTACCTGGTATGGCGCTCCAATTTGCCCTTGACCGTCCCAAACCGGTCCTCTGATTCTGTCTTGGATTGTGTGTATCAAACCTGGTACCTGGCACATACCGAAAGCATGTTCATATGAATACGTCACTGCTGCTTTCCTGAGCGAGAAAATGCGCCCATCAGTCTTTCGCTGTCTCGGTGTTGCTGCCATCAATACTGCTGCTGCGTGCCCTGTGCCCTGTGCCTCCAATACGTCTTTAGCTCCGTTGATGTTTTTCTTCGAGCAAACGCCTCACCATTCCGTCTGGTCTGGGAGCTATGGCGTGGCCGGTTGTCCCTCGAGTTTACTTCGGTCTGGTCGGAGCCCGGAACCCTCAGCTCTCAGCTGCTCTCGTGTAACGTCTCTTATACTTGGTGCTTAACGACGGTCGTGTACAAGGTTACGATGATCGAGCCTTGAGTACCTCAAGAGCCCTGAGATATCGCTGTGGGATCGTCTACATGAAGGACGTGCAGTGCGTCTGGCGCCCTCTGCACTTCCCCCCTGCTTTCAGTACTATATAACTAATGTACGTGCTGTGTGCTGTACCTGGTATTACAGAAGCAGTACAGCAAGCATTACATGTACAGAACTAAATACTACCAGGTATAAAGTGTTTGGGATACAGCATACAGCAAGGTATTTGCTTCTGTTATTTAAACTGAACTACCAGCCGTTTTTCATCAAAAATCGCTGCTGCGGTTTTTCCACCAAAACCGGAAATATACCGAATTGAAAACAATCGTTGGGAGGTGGGAGGGAACAGGTTGATGGCTCGACCTTCTTGCGTCTCGTGATTTGTTGTATTTTTGAAGCCAGTCGAGCGTTACGGCGTTGCCTGCTGCAGCCGTAAAGCACCGGTACGTAGCGTAGACTGGTATTTTACTATGAATGGTACGATTAGTCCGCTGCTACGACTGCTGTTTGGTTTGTCTACGAGTAAAGAATGTCAGGAAACACGCAAAGCAAGGCAAAACGTGCGATGTCAAGGATGTAGGACCGAGTGTGCCACACTGAAACCTATCTGTTTGGTGTCAGTCAAAAGCATTTCAAGGCAAGGTTGCTGTCTGTCAAGGGTAAACATGCTTACTCCTCGGACATCTTTGATACCCTGGTACGAGATACGAGTACTCGTAGTGAGGTTGCATATTCCTTCGACGGGATGGTTTTGCTACTCCACGTCCGTTTCTGCACTATTTCCGGCACCATTCTGCACCAATTCGTACAGCGTACGAGTACTGTATTAATAGTATACATGCCTCGTACCTGGCAATTTGTATTTTCCACCTGTGGTGCCCCTATATACTACCGACCACTACTGTGTGCTAATTATAATTACATTTCAAGTATTTATAATCAATCTAAACCGCCCTTATAATTAGGGACAAAGTGACGTTCATATTTTACTGGTACGAATGATCTATTTGTAGCACCAAAAAATCCATGCTGAGATGCTGAGATTTATGTGGATTTTTCTTTTTGAAATCCCGACCCGGTTGACTTGAGATGACTGCGGAACACACCTTTCGAAGTAAACCTTCGTGGCTGCTGGGCCAGAGTTCTATTCCGTACGAAGCCGGTATGTATACGTAGGGGTCGCGCGTCATGTACAAAAAAGCAATGCGACTCGTACCGCTATTGAAACGAGTGCTCGCACACCAGTACCGTACTGTTCACGGACACAGTGGCCACTGCACTGTGTGAGCTAGACGTCGATTTGTTTCGGACCTTATTGTCCACCCCGGTAGTTCGACACCGCCGTTGATGGTACCGCTGTCCGTCCTTCATTGGCACCAGGCTGTAGAGTGACCGTTTTGAAGGCACGCGGAATGATCCAGACACCTGGTAGGTACTCTGATTTTGAAGGCACGTGGAATGATCCAGACACCGGGTATATAGGTACTCTCGTTTTGAAGGCAAGCGGAATGATCCAGACACCGGGTGTATAGGTACTCAATGCCTGCACCTACTGGTATTGAGCAAGTCGGACGAGAAATAATATACCATGCGAGTACAAGTATGTTCTCGTGGAGGGGCGGAGAAATTGCACGTACGTGCAAGGCTCTTCAGATTGGCGCATAAAATTCAATACGGTTGTGTGGTCGTACAGCAGGAGGTGCTGCACCTGTAGGTATGTATGGCCTACGTGTACCTGATGGAATTAGGGTGCCAGGTTCCAGGTGGGGCCTCCGGCGGCTCCTGCGGAGGGCTGATTATTTTTCTGCGCCACTATGTGGGAGCAGGGGGCCAAATAGGATGTGGGCCCACAGCGGGGGTCAAAATACCAAATGGGAACAAGATGCCAGGTGATACAAAAAATACGTGCCTAGTCTAAGAACCCTGCACGTGCGTGCTATTTCTCCGCTGGTGGTGCTCGTGTGATACCCCTCAAAATTTCTACTAAACACCTACCAGGTATAGTGTGTACTGCTGTATATCGGCACACAGCAGTACACACATACCAGGTACAGCGGTACACTTGAAACGAATAGTCATTGGTCGGTCATGCGTATTTTCATGGCTTTTCACGGTGCTTTTTTTTTCTGACGGTGCGGTTCGGTTGCGGTTCTAAAACTAGAAATCCGCACCAAACCGCACTTCTTACCGAACCCCACCGCACCGTGCGATTCTAAAACTTGAAATCCGCACCAAACCGCACGGTCTGACTCCCTCCTGCAAATAGACCAACCGTCAGGAGACCTTCGGGACTCTAAAATCATGTAGTTTGCTACGGTGCGGTGCGGGTTTGAGCGGTTTGAACATGAACCCCATCGCACCGTACGATGTCAAACCGCATAGCACCACAGAGCAGTATAAAAACGAACCCAAAACGAAAATGCGCACGTCTTGAAATACTTGAATCCGCATCGCATCGCAACGCACCGTACCGTACGTAGGATTCTGCAATTAGAAAAAGCGCACCGCGGTTCGGTGCCACACCGTGGAAAGCCTTGCCCATTTTGATGTAAATAATTGAAACCATACCTCTATACGGTAGTATTATTACTGCTGTAGACTGCTATTGCAGACTCCTCGTGCCCCACTTCCGATACGCCCCCACCTTCCCTGCTGGTGATATTGGCGTGATGGTGACCAGAAAACCATCGTGATGGTGACCAAAAAACCATATTCCAAAGAGCGGGAACCACGAGCGCCCCCACCCCATCCCCCCCCCCCCCCCCCCCACACACCCCGCGCAACGCCTATTCCGACTACAAACCCCATTTGCTGCCTGCTACCTTCTACCGTCTGCTTGAGCCGTGTTGACGACGTGACCCAGCTTCGAAAAAATGGGTAAAACCGCGCTTGACTAGAAAATCCTAACCCGTAACCCCGACCGTCTGGAAAAATGTCGGAATGAAGCTTTGGTGTCCAGTATCAACCATATTTTCGATATTGTGTCCAATATCAACCATTTTGTCGAAGGTTGGCAAAGTCGCGGTCAACACTCATACCGGTCTCCTACTGCTGCCGCTGCTGTGCCGTCGTGACTGACGCGCGGGACCTGCTGTATCCCCGTAAACGCCGCTTGTTCACAAGCGCGCTTCACACGATTATTTACAAGCGTACTCATAAATTGTTTTTTCACAAGGTTGCTCCCAGGCTTGTCCTCAAGTGTGTTCACAAGCTTGTTTTTAAGCGTGGGTCACAAATGTGTGCACGCACAACCGTGTTTCACTATTAATGTTAATAGCGTGTTCCCCTCCCCTGTTTTTTTTTTGCCGGCCGCAGGACCCATCGGAAGAACCGGAGACCTACGAGTGGACGACTGCCTACTTCGCAGGCTACGCGCTTTTCACGGGGGGGCTAGGGGTGGGATTGACGAACCTCGCGAGCGGGATCTCGGTGGGCGTGGCCGGCAGTGCCTGTGCTCTCGCGGACGCCCAAGACGGGTCTCTTTTCGTCAAGATTCTGATCGTTGAAATTTTCGCCTCTGCCCTGGGCATCTTCGGAATCATCGTCGGCATCATCCAGTCCAATTCAGCAGAGTTTCCGCAGGTTTAATGTGAAGGAGGAGGTGGTGGAGGAAGAGGAGGAGGAGCAGGAGGAACGGGCTTGTTGCATGACAGGGTGCAGAAGCGTCCCTGCGGTGTGTGTGTGTGGGGGGGGTGTACTCGATAGGAGAGATGTACTCGATCTCATGCATGGCCGTGGTCGTATGACCTGTCCGTTTTTAGTGCGGAAAAATGGGTTTCGGGCTGGGTGGACGAAGCGCGCGGGAGGGTAGGGGGCAGGGAGGAGAAGGGACATGTTCGTTGGCGCCTCTTTAGGTCGCTGGCGGGACGGGAGGACCGTATTCTTTTGGTTCCCTTGACGTTTTGGTTCTCTCAGAAACGGTGGCGGTGATGGTGGTGGTGGTGGTCGGTGGTGGTGCTCGAGGCTTTGCGCTGTTGTGACGGGTTCCGGTCTGGAGGCGCATGTCATGTGTCCCTCCCTTCCCGAATGCTACGTTCCGTTTTTTGCGTTGGCCGTTTCGCGCGCACGAACTCGTTGTTTCTGGGCGTGTTCTTTGGGAAGGACCGCTCTAGAACGTTTCGGCGACGGTGTTGTACCGACGAGCACCGACCGGTGCACGGTTGTTTTTTCGCACGTTCGCACGCAGGAAAATAGTCTACAGTAGTTTCCTATTTTTCCTTGTGTGAGTCGTTCATTTCGTTCGAGCCCCGGTTTACGACGTGCCACGTTCCTGCCGCGGCAGTGGGGATTCCTTCCACCCTCGTGAAAAACTCGTGCTTTCCCCCTTGTGAGCGTGTCTCGATTCGACCGGCCTCTGGACCGACCTTCGGGGGGTGTTTGTACATTTGTTGCGCTGTGCTCTCCGCCCTTTGTTATCGCTTCGGGCTGGCTGGCTGGCTCTCCGTGACCTTGTTTGTTCGTTTCTTTTTGCGTCGTGGGTGGTGCGTTTAATGTCAATCAAGCCATAGCCGCGAGGAGAGTGGATGCCGTGTGTGTATTAGTCTGCGCGCCCGCTCGCCGCTGCTATTAATAGCAAATGTATGCTCGAGAACAATTCGCGCGGCGTTATATTCATTGAAGCGAGTTTTGTGGACTGATGACTAGTCGGTCCGATCTCTTCGTCACCGAAGAACGAAGAGCGAGCGCTCCCTCCGTTTTCGACGGGTCCCGATTCACTCCGCTAAGCCTCCGTTCAAAGGTTTAGCGAAGGCCTGCATTGACTTTTTTTTGCCGGGTTATGTGTGATGCCTACTGCCATACACGTATAGCAGAGGCGTCTGTTTGTTTTGTCGCCTGCCACCCGTCTCTCACGTTCGCGAAGCAGCGTTACCGAGAGATTGGATAGCTGACCGTGTGGTGTTGTAGTAGGCATGCCGATCCCACCCCTGGCCGTCTACCAGTATTAAGCGTCCGTGTCGAGCGACTGGCTGCTCGTGATGGCGAAAAAGCAAACCAAATAACCTAAACATGTCCGGCGCTGCGACAGCTTGGTGAACCGAGCAGCAAAAACTCACGCTCCTCTCCTCCTTTTTTTTTGCTTCCGCTATCACGTTGGTTGCGTGGCTTTTTTTTTTTCATCTTGTGCGTAGTGCGGGTAGTCTATATATATGCCGGGCAGTTGATAAGCCGGGCTTTTCGTGGGAGCAAACACAAGATCTCGACATCTTGTGCCTTGTGCTCGTATATATAAAGCGTAGAGCATCACAGCAGTAGTACGTAATTTTCACGTATTTTATCGACATCAAGATTATGTCAAGGGAGATTTCGAAATGAACGGCATGCCAAAGGTCGATGCTATCATACGTTTCAGAAACTACCATTACACTAGGTACAGGGTAGACCCCCCCCCATCCTCTGTGACTGCCATACGGCGGGACTAATGCATACGCATCGCAAACCAAACCCGGTTTTTGTTCACGAGACATGCCACGCGCAACGAGAAGAACATCAATTCCCTACGAGGTTTACCTAATAGGGCCGTCTTTATGTATCCCGGGGGCCGTAGTAAAAATAACCTGGTATTGTTAGGAAAAATAGGAAAATATACGTCTACCCTGGTAGGTTTTTGTGAGTACCGTCGGTCCTACTTATTATATTACGCCCCCCGTAATAATGGGAACTCCGAACCCCTCGGCCTCGAAAACCCCTCAAAACTGCAGTCCTGTTTTGGGGACAAAACACTTGTAATTAGAGTAGTTTGTCCCCAGAAGGGGAATGCAGTACTAAAAGGGTTGAAGCCTCCTTGACCCTTCTAGGGCAAACTGCAGTTCCGATCATGGGGACAAAAAGCACTCACCGAATCAACGTAAGTTGCCCCCAGAACGGGACTGCGGTCCTAAAAGGGTCAACAACGCAACACACTTCAAAATACCTGTGGAACAGCAGATCAACGCATCTATATCGTTGCATCTGCTCTACATATGCCAGAATGACCCCTACTTCCTCTCTTCGACCCCACTTTTAAACTCCTAGGGGACAGCAGGACTACGCATGCATATCGTTTGGCTCTGCTCTTCCTACAATTGGTCGCAGATTATCCCTTCAGGTTATGCACTCGCATGACACTTGATCACTTCCGAACCGCACCCACGTATCAGGTACAAATCACTTGGAATCAGAATTACAGTAGACTTTGTTTTTGTCCTTGGTAAGGGTTAGACTAAGAAATCTTCCGGCGTCCGTACTTACGGCAGGGGGCGGGGGCAGCGGTCTCGTGCTGTCTGTAGGTGTTTTTCGAGCAACGCCACCCACCCTCAGCAAACACCGAGACACTGTAGCATAAAAAATGAGTTAAATATTTTAAAAAAATGATGGCGAAACGCGTTCCGACGTCCCTTCAGTTAGCTTCAGCGGCACCGGTGCAGTCAGTCTCTGCTGCACTTCCTCGTTTTACTTCTCTCGTGAAGCCCTAAATTCTACAAATAAAATGTAGCGTTTTTATTGGCGCTCGGTTTTTGTAGCAAGAAAGAGTAAATTGAGACGTACCGTATGTACGTTTTCATTGGCGCTGGGTTTTTCTATTTCAGGCAGGAGAGAGTACACTGAGAGGGTTGAACCCCCCCCCCCCTTCACTCAATGTCTTTATCAGCCGCGATACTCTCGACTTTGAACATTCCTGGACAACCCTTGGCCTCCGGGCACGGGGGGGTCGTCTGGACCATTGCGCGTGCTCGCGGCCACCTGTTTTGCACCAATTTCTCGCGACAGGAGTAGCCACTTCGATCATGTGGCCGTCGAGCGCTACGACTAGGTCGAGGTCAAAAGGCGTCTCACCCACGTTCAGGATTGCTGGCTGCAGTAAATACCCCCTCGCCTGCACGTGTACACCCTACCTACAATATTTCACAGTTTTTTTTTTGTGGTCTCGATAGCGGAAAGCAGTTTCTTGTCCGTCTGTCAGATCCCTCTTTTCAATGCCCAAACTCGTACCATCAGGCGTGACTCCGCCCGAAAAGCTCGCAGTCGATGGGTCACAGGATCCCGAACCATTGACTCCTCGTATGACCACGAGAATCGACAGCCGAAACACAGACGGTCGGTCTGCGCCAATCACCTCTTTCTGGGGTTGTGTGTGTGTTGAGCACCACCATTTGGCTAAAAGTTCGTCCCCCAAGCAGTTCTTCTGTGTCCAGTTGTACGTAGTATACCTACCAATATACACTGGACCATGGTGTACATTACGAGCTCACGTGTGGCAGCACTCTGAATTTTCCCTTCGGCTCCCACGCCATATATATATATCGAGTGCCCGTAGCTCACACCACCACACGCTATCCCATGTGTCCCCATATTCTCCCCTATTCCAGACCTCGCCACATTGTCACGCGTCATATCACATCATCACAAATCGCCCAACGCGATGCGGAAATGCATTCGCGAAGATTTAGCATGGGAGTGAGCGCCCAGTCTTGATGATTTTTGAAGGCTTCAACTCGGCTCCCACGCCATGAGTGACCACAGCGCACACCATTGCACGCCTCCCGCCCCCCCGCCCCCGCCGCACGCCTCGCCACACTCATGCAGCTCAAGTTTATACCTAGTACGAAGCTCTCCTGGCGCACGTCATTTCGGCGCGGGGAAGCTTTCACCCAAACTGAGCTGAGCGCGTAAGTCTCTCTCCACTAGTTCGACAAAAACAGGTTGTGAACCTCGTTACGCGGTGCGGGAACACGCGCAGTGGGACGAAGACCACCAGGCGAGCACTCCCCTAGCCCAGGATTTTTTGCCGTCAGAGCGAGCGCGAGCCGGAGGTGCAGACCTCTCGACAAAACCTATAGCTTGAAAAGGGGGGTGTTATGATGTTCAGCGCTGATGAGACGAATATCTCTAGATACAGAGAGCACTAAAAGTTGGCTGCTTGAAGTCTACACTGCAACGCCTTCCTGCCTACTTGCCAACTCGACGAACAAGTTGAAGCTGCCATCGACCGCACCCCTCTTCCACGGCCGGACGTCGGGGTTGCAAAAAAAAAAACGAATGCATGTTGTTATGATACTGCCTTGAATGAGGTCGAAAGCCCGGTAATTACCTGGGTTCAGGCACTAGGATTTAGTACTTGGAAGGCGTACTTTTGGCGGAAAGCCAGGGGGTTTCCAGAGAGGCACGAGCTTGGTCTCAGTCTCCACCGTGCACGAAAGGAATACAACTGCTCTTCTTCTGTCTCTAAGCAAACAACACACGCGAGTACCAATGAGTATCGACTTAATAGGCAAACCTGTCCTGGGATACAACGTGTCCCGCCTGCTGATCTTAAACAAGTGGCGTCGGGCATGGCACGGTCATCGGGCATTGTCAAGTGACCAAGAAGCGCGGCGGAAGACGCAACATCAGTCAGCGAGGGAACCGCTTGCCTCTTGGATCTGGTCGTGACCTCGGGGACGGGGGCTTTGCCGCTGCCGTCCGTGGAGGAGGTGGAAGAACTGGCATGAGAAGCTTCTCCCCGTGGGCGGTATCTCCTGGAGCGCCCGTCGCTCGAACTCTCCTTCCCATGGCCTCGGTTTTCCGACGTCCAACCCTGTTTCGCCGAGATGCGCGCCATGCCGTGATCACTGAGCTTCAAGTTGCTGAAGGACAAGTCGCGGCTATTGCCACCGCTGCTTCTGCGCCCTGCGACCCTGAGGTCCACCAAATCCCGCCGCCCCCGGCCCCGATGTCCCCCCCTGCCATGGTGTCCTCCCCTGCCCCGATGTTTCTCGTCCGTCCCCGTTCCGGCATGTTACGGGAAGATGCATCACGGGAGGGAGCATCCAGTCCCGTCGGGTCTACCAGCGGGCTGAGAACATACGGCCCTTCACCACTGAGCAAGACGTCACGTGCTGCTGCGCAACCTTGCTCTCCGCCTCCTGCGCCAGGGAAGCTCTTCGGGCTGCCGAGGCGGGCCTCACGGCGAAGACCCGCCGGTTTCCCGAGCCTGAAGCATCAGCCGAGGGTCCACCCCTCGTTCCGGCCGCGACCAGCTGAGACGTGGGCAAGGGCTCTGGGTTGGACCACGCCACCTTCGACCGCCCCTCGAACAACGGGGTCCACCGTCACCTGAGAGTGGGGGGATGGTTCAGCGGCCCGGGACAGCTCCCATCGCCGCGACGGCGACCGGGACCACCGGCGCCCGCGAGTTGGAGGGGACTTGGCCGGCCATGACGGCAGGTCCCGCCGGATCGACCCCAGAAGGTGTTGAGATAGAAGTGCGGTCGTCGCGGTTTGTACGTGTACTAACAGCAAGTGCGGTCGGTTTTGGTACCTGGTACGTCTCCGGTACTGGAGGGCCTACTAAAAGCATCGTCCCCTTTCCCCACCAGGTCTACAGGACTGAAGCCCTCTCCGGTGGACCCTTTGTTGCCCCCCACCGGAGCACCGTTCATGAGGGAGTTGTTCATCCCAGCTGTTTTGGAGCTCGTTGACGATTTATTTCTGCCCCTTAAGGCTAGGTCTTCCTTTCATTTGCTTTTTACGTACTTTGCCGGCTTCGTTGCCTTGCCGTTCAGAGGTGTGGGAGTGGGTTTTGAGGACCCGCATCTTCGACTCATGTTCTAGTTCGTGGAATCGGGGTTTTCATGAATTTCCCATAATTCTGCATACACGGCTCATCAGAGTGGGCTAGTGTTCTGACGCTGCCTTGGATGAGGTCGAAAGCCCGGTAATTACCCTGGGTTCAGGCACTGGGATCGTATTTTAGTACTTGGAAGGCATATTTTAGGTGGAACACCGGGGGTTTTCCAGAGACGCACGAGCTTGGTCGCAGCCTCCACCGTGCACGAAAGGAATAAAGCTGATCTTCTTCTACCTCTAAGCAAACAACATACGTGAGTACCAACGAGTACTGCCCAGAGATATAAAGCCTCCCGCCAGTTGATCTTAATAATGTATCTCTTCTCTGCGATCTCGTCAAGCAACGCCGTAGCGGCTACCAAGTTATAGAATCATCGAGGCTTTTCGACTCCTTGACTCGCTTGACAAAAATTGGGCGTTGGCAAATAGATTATCGCGGCTACATGCCGGTTACTAGGCTGCGACTGCATGATGCGTTCTGCCACCGCGTTGTACGGTCGGGGGAACGAGAGGTTCAAGCCAAGACGTTTGAACGATTTTAGCAACCGCCCTCTCGCTATCATAATGGTCTCACCTTCGTCTCCCCTCCCATGTTCGTTGGGCGCCCAAGAAGTGCAGGCCCATTATGCCATGGTCGATCACATCGTTCTAGTAGTGTATTCTGAAGTTTAAATCCTGCCCCGAACGGATTCGCACTACGCAGAATTTCGAACTGTCGCGTCATAGCTTCGTGCTGGTGTAGACAGTACCCGGGCGTACTGGGTTGCTGGGACTACGAGGCTGGCTTTGAGAACTTGCTCACCTCCCATATCAGCAGTATTGGTTACCGTGGTGTGCTGTTCGACGAGCGTCTGGGTGATACCCCTTTCCACAACTAGCATTGGCTTGTCACAACAAGTAGCCTCGCCACGGTAGCGCAGAAAAAAATCAACCCGTAGCTTGGGCCCATGGCACCCCCCACGCGCAACACTTACGTACATATCTTATCAGGTTATGGGCCTCGATACGCACCATTTCAACAAAGAATGCCAAAAGAACGGACCATAAGGTGGATGCTGCTCTGGGCTCGCGCCCGTCCTGGTTGGCGCTCGTGACCATCTCGCGCCGAAAATTACTGTGCGGCGTCAATAGCAGTGGCGATGGCGGTGACGGAGGTGGCTGCGTGCATCGACGGCGCTTGAGTCGGCCTGCGTCGATGGTAGCGTTGTTCCCGATGTGTATGCCGGTGTCGACGTAGGTGGTGGCACTGGCGTTGTCAGCGGCGGCGGTTGTACGGTTATATGTAGTACCCCCCCTCTACCCCGCCGACGTTTCGCTACCAATATTGAGCAAGGACCGTTTGGGGTTCCACGGTGATTCCTGGATGACCAAATGTAGCTTGATTGAACATGTGTCCTTCCAAAACGATCTTTGGCGGGTTGTTCTGCCTCTGAAAACCGTTGTGCTGTGGCATTCATGTACCATGAGCGAGCCGGTCAAGGGCGCTGATGATTTACGCACTCGTAGGATGTGGAGGACATACTTGCGGTGGGAGAACATCTGGCTACCTTGCCAAGGACCATGCGCTCGTAGTTTGCTTAGTTCGTGCTGTCCACAATTCCGCTGTCCGTTCCTAGTCTCTCCCATACATTGGCGTACCCTTAGCAACACCCAAGGGGTGCTACTGCTGTATATCCCCGTGTTTGAAGTCTGCTAACCCCAAGAGAGTGCTGCCTCGCAAGGAGGGCCGGGTCATGACAACGAAGAATGGTCGAAGCACACACGGTTCAGCCCCGCCCCCCTCTACGTACTGCCATGTTGGTCGACTCTCCTCGTCTCTGAATCCCCTTACACCCAGTGCCTTTGTTCGGTAGATTGAAAATACTGCCGGACCCACCGCGCATTCTGTTTATGTTCCCAGTCTGCTTCGAGACATCCTATTACGATGAAAAAAAAAAAACGATAGGGGTTTCGCGGGAAATGGGAGAAAATTGTTTATTTTTACTTTTTTATGTCCCGATCTCAACCATCCGCGTTTGTTTGCAGGAGAGACTAGTGCTCAAAATAACCTCTAGACCTGCTGTGCGAGATGCGTTTGTCCCTCGCTTCCTTTTTTTACCTCAACTGCCGATTGTCGTAGAGCTATAATAGACGATTAAGAAAACTACCTGATACGAACGTATATCGAAAAAGTGTGCATATCGTCCCACTTACCACTTATCAAGCGGTTCAACGGTCTCTTTAGAGTTCAGGATCACGCTTGAGTTTTGCGCGACGGTCGTCGTTCCGAAAAAAATCCCAATGATGCCCGTGTTATATTTTTACTTCGGTGTTGCCTTGGGGGTTGTTGCAGCGGGAGCCATCATGACCACCCGGCGGGGCGCATGTAAACATATTTACTTCGAGTATAGAACGTTTTATAAAAAGAGGCAGCAATCAGTGCATGTGACGACGCGTTCAGACCCTCTATCGATAGTTCCACCGCCCGTACGGACGGCCGAGGATTGTGAGAGTCGCATGGGCATTCAACACGATCCATCAAGGTTTGCCGTTTTTCTACTGCACTACTGTAATTAAGTTGCACGTAGACTAGCTATAGCTATCTTGCGTGGAAGCCCGACCGATCCTTCCTACTCTTATCTCGGTAGCTTCATTGATCGCCTGACCGTACAGACCAGGCTCCTGCACGCTCCTGCACGCACAGTACGATTCGACTTTTCACTCTTCCATATGTTCCAGTCGTAAGAGTCCGCTTCTTCCGCCATACATACACCCCTTACAATAGAACCACTTACTTAGATCTATATCCCTGAGCGATATAAAGAGGGAGCTCCCGGTCTGAGTACCAATACTGTCGAGCTGGCAAACGACGGCCACGGTGAGCACCGGGCTTCACTCGAGGCGGGCGACGCAGCTGACTGTGGCAGAGAGTGAGGAAAAATTTACCCGGACCGAATCGGTGGCGAGGTGGTCGCGAGGGGGGCGGGCGGCGTACGAGGCTGAGAGAGAAGCTCTGCTGGTCATTTTTATTATTTTTCGACCGGTGCAAGGTGCTTTAATCAGGTAGAAAATTACTTCAGGAGAGGGATGGGGATTTTTTTTTCTTCCCGATTTTTTCGGTCATTTTACATTGTTTTTGCGGTGCTGCTGTGCCGCTGTGCCGTGCTGTGCTTTCTCTTTTTCCGTACATACCAGGACAGCATATCAAAAGAAGAAATTAAGTACGCTACCTCGGGTATGTACGTACGTGCGGCAACCGCCCGCGATGCGAAGCGTTTGTGGCGTCCGAGCTGTTTGCTCCTGAAGCATGGCGGCGAGACTCTCGGCATTCATTATCAAGTCGCCAGTTTGCAACGACGATCTGAATGAAAAAAACTATATTCAATCATGGACCTCTGTCCGCTTCGCACAGTAATTTGATGTGCTTTTTTTCCTTCCTGAGCGAGCGTAGAGGGCGGTGTGAGCCGCCCACAGAGCGAAGCGCCTTGTAATAGCATACCAGGTCGGAGATATTTGGAGTCCTAACAGAGTGGTGGTTCATCATGTACATTTGTTATAAGGATTACCATCTGGGCTGGGTATTCGATCGATCTTTTACCCCTACCAGGTATAGCTCAGTAGGTAATACCTTCACATTTGGCGTTGTCGTCAGGACATGGGTTCGAATCTCAATTCGAACGTTTCTTTCATAGAAACGCTTGCGCGTGCGTCTCTAAAGACATATCTCCCTGGTTCCCCAGGTATTGAAACGAAGCGGGTAGGCCAGCGTATGGCCGTACGCGGTACCGACGCCCCAAATATCCCACCTTTCAGAGGGGGGGAGAGTGCTATAAGGACTACCCTGGGCTGGGTAATCGATCGACATTTTTACCCCTATACCTCGCACCAGGTCGGTCAGTAGGTAATACCTTCACATACTATTATTATTATTATTATTATTATTATTATTATTATTATTATTATTATTATTATTAATATTATTATTATTATTATTATTATTATTATTATTATTATTATTATTATTATTATTATTATTATTATTTCTCTTGCCATCCGACAATGTGCAGCATGCTCTTCAACATTGATCACTCATAACTTTCCCGAAAGAAGAAAGCCTCAGGACAAACAAAAGGAAACCCATGCACCAAGTCTACCTCCCTTCTGTGCCAACTTTAGGCTTGTCTACTCACATAGTATCATCCAGTGTTGCTGTTATTTAAAAGTGTTGTACTACGATACGCCCGTTCACGATCGATTCCCCTGTTAGCATTGATTGGCAGTTGGTGCCGGCACTGGAAACACTGAGGACACTTGGCGGCGTAGTCCCCTTTTGGCACGTTGGTCTGGCACTGGAAAAACGTAGAACACTATTAATAGCGCTGTGTTGAATGCATAGCATAAAGTGCTGTGCGTGCGCTCTTGGGGGCATCTGAGCACTGTGGGCTCCAATGTGTTGAATGTATTGAAGTGCCATGTGTACGCTCTTCGAGGCATGTCGTTATTCTTTCCGAGAAATTATAGTCAAGGACGATTATTATTGTGGGCTTCGGGCAGTGTCGTTGAGTGGGCAATAATTCAATTTGCATGCGTTGAGTTTCGTGGGCTTTGATCATGAAGCAGCGTTGCCTTTGTGGAACAATCGTTTAAACAAGGTATGAGGTGCGTTCACGTCGTGAGGCATAGATAGGGACACTGGCCGATGTGTTATGACCTGTCGTGTCCTCTCGGGGGTGTCGTTAGTATTTCCGAGTAATCGTTGAGGTATGTGGTGTGTGGAATAAAATGGGTATTTGCTGGAGTGTGGGCCTTTGCCGGCTTGGACACATAACGTATTATGCTGTGGATGAATTTGACTGCCTGGTATTGTTTTATTGGCGCGGTGTCTTCGTGAGGGCATTGCGTTCTTGCAGGTCATTCTTATTCGCGGTGTTTCGCGCGATTCTTCGTGTTTTTTTTAACCGAACCAGTGAAATATCGTAATATTGCGTTGCTATGAGTTATGACGCTTCCAGTCAAGGCGCTATCAGCTACCGGCCGGTGTCATCGCTGTCAAGGTCTTGGACTCGCTTCGATGATGCGGGCTGCGACTGTCGAAGAACCTTGCAAAAGTATGCATGATATGTACCTGGTGTACACTACTATGTGTGTCATCCGATGATGCATGCGCAGCATGAGCTTCGACGCCAAAAGTGAATATTTGCACGTGTTTTATCTACGTTATCCGTTTCCCCAGCAGATAGATGTCCCCCTGCCAACCAATGCCATGCACGAGCACTACCAGAAAGTATCGTACTGCTGTAGACGGGGGAACGAGTTCTATTGCTACCTGCAGACGCAACTTATTATCGATGTTATGTTCCCAGATTATCTCTGCCCGAGCAAAAATACATGCACCACTCACAAAAACCTATCACAACTTATATACGCTAATCGGTACCTCTACTGGGCCGACCCTTAAGAATCGCAGAAGCAGATCCGACGAAACACGGCTGGCTTTAGCTGAACGCCGCAACCAGTCCTAGTACCCGAAAATGGAAAGTTTCCCTAGTCCAGTACCATGACACACGCTCCCAAATCCAATGGCTGTTCTCTGATGTGCTTTTTCTCAAGTCATAAAACATGAAGAATGCGTATCGCACAATGCAGGTCCGACGAAAGCACATCTTTCGCTAAACGTAGATGTAGCGATCAATCAATCATACTATTATTATTAGGCTTGCCATCGGACACTGTGCAGCATGAGCTTTCACGTTGATCAATCAAAACTATCGCTACGATCAAGGCCGGGACACTTCCGGAAATACGTTTTTTTTGGGGGTAATAAACTGGGTGGAAAAACCTCCCATCGAGGAAGAAGCAAGACAAAACCTGCCCCACCCCCCCCAATACAACGAGGCTACTCTAATATGCTAGTTCTTGAAGTCATAAATATCTATCCAAAGACAACCTTTATCGCAGAATCTAGATACAGATCAGACGAAAACGCAGACTTATAGGATGCTCTCCATTGGGAATGTTACTATAGGACGGGCTGACAGCCAGTCAGTTCATCAGCCCTTAAAACCGATCTGCTCGTAGCATGGGCATTGTACCGGATGATCAGGCGAAGGCCAGCCCCACCTCGATCACTCCTCCTTCTCTCCTCCTCCACTCCCCCTCCTTTTCTCCTCCTCTCCTCCGTTTATCCTTTTCTCCTCTCCTTTTTTTTTTCTTCTCTTCTTGTGATCTCTGAGATCAACGTTCTTTCCATAATGGTCACATGAGCCCCAATTTCAGACCATCTATTGCCTTCTTCAAAAGTGATCTTTACATACACTTCGGTGCCGCCTCTGTCATCTCTCTTCACAGAGACAGAGCCTCGGCACATGCATTATTTTTTCACTTACAGCAGGCACAGGCAGCAAAGCAGCATTGAGCTCCACATACCGTACAGGTACTTCAACTCGACTTCAAGCAGCTACTCTATGTACAGCGGTAACTTCAAGCATGTTACTCCAAGATACGTATTTGTAGCATTTTTCGGTACACCTGGCAAAAAAAAAACCTAAAAAAAATCATAGCCCTAGCCCTATAACCCTCACCCCAATCCCAGCAACGACCCCCCGAGGTACATTCGAGGGCGTTGAGATTGCGTTGAAGGTGGCAGACCAGTCGAGATCGCGTTTTTCTGACGATGCTGGATGAAGCATATGGAGTGGGCGCCCGCAGTTAAAGAAACATCATGTCGAGAGAAAAATAGGCTCAGCTATCCACGGCGGCGCCTCGAGATTCATCTACGTTACGCTGGACCCCCCGTGCAAACGCGCCAGTCAAATGTATTTGCAGACACCAAAAATCCCGCACAGTTCTTGTCGAAGTCGTGTAGCGCGCCGGAGAAAGAGCAAGCTTCATTGGTCCCGGGTTGTCCAAAAATCGAACCAAATATAACCCATCCGTTGGTTTAATGGCGCTGATTTTCCCGAGCCACCACAGAGCGTCATCGCTCTTGTACCAAACGTGGACTCCGTTGGGAAGCACGGTGTTGCAGTATCGGCGAAGCCAATTGGCTTGCGATACGCAGCCATACCCGGGTGCCAGAAACCGCTCGCCGTTACTCCGAGAAAGCTCCCGTTGTGCCGTGCCAATTATCATCAGGCGGTACAGGCGGTTGGTTTGGCGGTGCTGATTCGGGGTGACGACCCAGTAGCGCAAAATTTCGTGGCAAGAAAGCTGAAGGTCCATTTTCCGTTCCCAGGATGGTCGGGATAGTCCTGCCCAGTGCGTCTCGCACATCACCGCGATGACGTCAACTCGACCTCTAACCGTTGTGTATCCGGTCATCTTTTCCACTTCGAGTCGTTGAGGAAGGGTTAGGGAGCTGTTCATCCGAGTTGTTTTGGAGGTCGTTGACTACCATTGCCAGCATCTGGGCCATCGTACGGTTGACACGTTCCATCCCACCGTTGCCGTTTGGGTGGTAGGAGCTGGTGACAATTTTTCGACCCTTAGTAGCTGATAAACGGCGCGCGAAAACTTGGAGCAGAACTGGAGGCCGCTGTCCGAGAGGATGCTGCGCGGGCTCCCACAAGGGGAATATACCTGTTGATGAGAATGTTAGCCGTGCCCTCAGCGGTGAACTCAGCCGCTGTGACGGCGAAGATGTCGGCTCGGCGGCTGAAACAATCAGTGAAAAGCAAGATGTAGGTATTGCCTCGAGGCGTCACCGGGAGAGCGCCGAAGTGTTCGACGCTGACGGCGATGCCGAGCCCTTTCGATAAGGGCAACGTGATGGTGGGCCACCGGACCGTCTGCCGCGACGTTTTCCGTGCTTGACACTCCCAGCAGTTGCGTAACCCCCACCGGCTGTAGATGCTCATACCGATCCACCAATAGAAACGTTCGAGCATATGTAGGTGCGCGCGGTTCCCAGGTGGCAGGAAGCTGTGGAATGGCAAGTCCGCATGACCCAGGGGCGCATGAGCAGCGGCACATAAACGCGAATAGGCTCGTCGTTCAATAAACAGGCCGTACGATCCACCGGGCGTTGTGTACCCGACGTAGGGGGGGGGCGGCGGCTGTCGGCCGATTAAGATGCCCGCGTCTATGGTGTGCAATTGACCTTTGTTAGCCAGCTCCTGAATTTCCGAAAAGGGAGGGCGCTGGTGGGAAGGGAAACACGACAAAAAAATCGGCGGGCAAAGCTTCCGGCCGGCCAAGGGCTATGTAGCGCATGGCGGCGTTGCACGCGGGGCTCGGCCTGTTGTTCCCGAGCCCAATCGGCGTGTGAATAGCGCGCTGCGGAATCCCCTTACTGAAATTCGGCAGCTGCGCCGAGGGTATCCAAGTCGGTCGTGGTGACGGGCGGTGCGTCAGTTGGCGGCGGAAGCCGTAAAAGAGGAGTTTGCACGGACTCGGTGCGGTCGCGGTCGGACGGGGCGGGTACCGTCGGGACCGACGAGGCGACAGGAGCTGGGGCCATAACGACGGATGCGAGCGGTCGTGGCCGTGGGACTCGGGGCGGGGTGATAACACGCTGGACGGATGGTCGAGGGGCCCCGCCGGGCCCGAAGCCATAATCAACAGCACGCGGCACGGTGCCAGCGGCAGCGGCTGTTCGTCGGCGCGTCCGAGTAGAGATGCGGCCTGAAGGCGGCAAGACATTCAGAGGCGCCGGGTTGTCAGGCGGCAAAGGGACAGACACGGCCGGATCAGTGATCACGTTCTCCCTGTAAAGTATTCGTCGGGAGAGGGGCGCGCAGGGCGACAATCGTCGCTGCAGCGGGGGCTTCTGCAGAGCCCTGGTCGCCCCCTGAGGGTACGACAAAACAGAAGCGCAAGCGGGGTGGGCGGTGAGAGAAGACAAAACAATAACAGGACGGCAATGACGGTGGCGACGGGAGCAGATACACGAGCGACGAATCTCCCCCAAATGAGCAGAAAGGTCGTCAATCCTGGTACGTGGCCCGTGTGCGCGAAAATCGCGAACATCCGAGGAGGTGAGAGGTAGCCCACCCAAGACGGTGCTTTCGGTGCGGGGCACCAGCCCACTCAAACCGACACCAGGGGTCGGCGAAGAGCGAGTGCGAAGCCCGCAGACTCGGATAAGGAAGATGCCCCCGTCCTTGACGGGGGTGAGGCTGCTAGACCCACTGCGGTCGTGTTCTGTTGCGGGCTACGGCAAACGGGATAGAAAATGAGCACTTCCGTTGGCGCTGCCCTTGCGGTACTCGAGGGTGTAGTCGAACGCGGTGAGGAACTCGAGCCACCGCTGGACTCGCGCGTTGTGGTCCCCTACTTTGCCGATGCTCTCAAGCGCTTCGTGGTCTGAAAAGATGGGAAACTCCGTGCCCCATAGGTAAGCTTGGAGTCGTTTGATGGTCCAGACCATGCTGCCAGCTTCCAAGTCCAACGGGGTCCAGTGCCTCTGGGAATCGAGGGTAGCGCGGCTGATATAAGTGCCGGGTCGTACCGAGCTGTCCGGCTGTTCCTGTTCGAGCGGCACCAAAATCGTCGACACAGGCGTCGTAGTACACGTGGAAGGGGTGGGAGCCGTCGGTTACGGGGAACCAGTCCGGGAAGACCAAAATTTGTGGGGCAGCGAGCTCGGCGAGGATCTGACGTACGATAACTTCCATAGCCGGCGTAAAGTCGTACTTAACCCCCTTTCGGAATAGGGCGGTGAGAGGGCGCATCTGCTTGGACAGGTCGGGTAGGAATTTACGATAATACCCCACGCCACCCATCAGCGCACGGACCTGCTTGAGATTCTTGGGCATGCGCATTTCCATCAAAGCCGAACCTTTTTCCGCATTTGGGCGTATACGCGCAAATGGAGGGGCCCAGAAAATTGCGCCCGTGGCGCCTAGGCGAGCCCTCGAGAGGGAGAGTTTGAGGTTGTGTTTGGGCAGGCTTTCGAAGAGGGCTCGTATCGTCTAGACGTGGGCCGTCGGATCAGAGTCGAAAACGATCACATCCTCGAGGCAGGCCGCCACCTGTGTCAAATGTGCAACGACTTCGCTAATCCCCTTGACGAACCAGCCGGGCAAATCACTGCTACCTTGGTGCATGACGAGTCACTCGTAGAGGCCCGTGGGAGTGCAAAACACCGTGAGAGGAACGATGTTCTTGTGCGCAGTAATCTGGTGGAACGAGGAGACCAAATCGAAGAGGGAAAACACATGTCCCTTCCCCAGGGAGTCGAGGATTTGTTCCACGCGAGGAATAGGCAGCTGGGTGAGGCTGCTGATCTGGTTGAGTTTCTAGTGGTTCACGGTGATCCGAACGCCTCCAGACTTCTTCGGGATGACCACCAGCGGGCTCGAGTACGGAGAGGTCGAGTGCTGGATCAGGCCTGCCGCGGGGTACTGCTCCAAGGTGGCCCCCACTTCCTTGGGCATGATGGGATTGATGCGGTGCGGCCAGGACGTGACAGGAGCGCTTCCTCCGGGACAAAAATCGCGAAAGGCACGAAGGAGCAGAAAGCAAAATCCGACTTGAATTTCGAGAAAACGTCAGGAATTTTGCAGAGAACATTTCCCAGCTGTTCAATGGCCTCCGGGATCCAGTCCGTGCCGTGAAGGTCATAAGCCACCGCTTGAAGATGTGACGGCAAACGTGCCCAGAGCACGCAGAAACGAAGCGCGTTGTCCTGGACTCAAACGCTCAAGCAGGGCAGGCGAAGGCTAGGCTGGAGCTTCGAGTGGTGAAGCCGCAACGGTCGAGACCGGAAACGCGTCAGATTGTCCGGAGGGAGGGCTGGGGGGTCGGTGATCGTGCTGCAAAACGTCCAGCGGGATGCTCATCAGTGGGGCGCGGGTGACGCCGAGGATGCCCCCCGGCTCGAGGTCTGACACTACAACGAGGGGAAGAACCTGTCGCCCGGAGGCGACGGAGTGCTCCTCAACTAAGTACCTGGTAGTGTCCAGTGAGTGCCGGGAAGCTTTCGCTGCGAACCAAGTTGACTGCAAGCACTTGAGGATCGTCGGACAGGGTGACGCCTGCAGCGCCCTCGTAGCGTAAATGGAAGCCTTCACCCGAAGCGGCGGGGCCGATGGAGTAAACAGACATGCCTGTCGGATCGTGGTGAATTAACTCCCGCTCGCCAGAAACGCGCTGGACAGGCGGCCGTGGTGGCAGAAAGCGGTAGGAGCGGCTATTAAAACGCATCCGGCTGTCGCATCCCAGCAGTACTGTATGCTGCATCACTGAGGGGGGGGAACACGCATGCCCAAACTGCGAATGAGCACGTAGGCTCATCTTCTAAAAAAAAAGGCCGCTCAGACGTACACTCGTCGAATTTTTCAGAGGGGCCGATGCGCCAAAGCCCCCCCAAGAACGAGGGGCGTATTTCTGCCCGCATGCGATGGATGCCGCCCCAACCGAGAGCATGCGATCCAAAACATCTCGTCGAGGGAAAGTCTGTGGGGAGCCAGTGTCCTAGAAGCGGCACACAACCAAAAGGTGCGAGAACGCCAGCTCCGCTGTGAATCGATATTTTGGTTCTAAAAGAGGCGTC
This sequence comes from Nereocystis luetkeana, assembly GCA_031213475.1. Lineage (NCBI taxonomy): Eukaryota > Phaeophyceae > Laminariales > Laminariaceae > Nereocystis > Nereocystis luetkeana. Next base: position 7,958,249 of record JARUPZ010000027.1, read on the forward strand.
GCCGAGGGTAATGGTGCCCCCCGACCGGGCAGGGGCCATGTTCTGACAGCGCGAGGGAGGAGTCGATACTAGATGCGACAGCCAAAACCTCGGGACTATTATCAGATGGCGGGTCAGAAAAACAGGTCGAAAACTCCGAGGGAAGACCTGCGCATGCGCGGGCCACGGCCAAAGGGCGGGGCGGCCCTGGTGAAAGCTCATGAATTCTGTCGGGGGTGGTCGGAGTGCAAAATTGATGAGAGGAGGCGGGGTGTGTCAACCCGGCCTCACTTGCGCGAGGGGTGTCGCGAATGGCGGAAAGAGCTTTCCCGAGCAATTTTTCCCACGCCACCGAGAGGGGTCTTGGGCCTCGGGGTCGGCTGCCGGGAGACCGATGCCCCACACAGGGTCAAAAGGGCTGGCTTCAGCCGAAACTTGATGCCAGTGCTCAATAGGTGCTGCTTCATGGCCGGGTTCTGAGTGAATTTGGCAAAAGTACCAGCAAGGACGGCGTCTTCCCGAACGTGATCCCAGATGGCGCAGTCGAAACTATGCACGCCTCGAACCGAGGCGTTTGCGCTCGCGTGGGTCTGGCGAGGCCATAATCCGCTCAGCTGCGGCGTGGTCCTGAAAAAGGTGAGCCTTTTCTGCCGTCATATGTACTGCTCCGCGCAGGAATAACACATCGTCAACGACAAAATATGAGGTGGACCACTGCTAAAAGTAGGAGGGGGGCTGCCAGAACAGTACCACCCATTCCGTTGGATACTCAAGAGTCGGGTCAAAAGCCGACGGTACCGAGTCGTCCGTGGACACAGTTGCGGTGTGTGTGTGGGGAAGTGTGCTTCTCTGAGAACACTGGGCCCCTGATGCACGAGGTGAGTCCGGCTCCACATATACTGGCTCGGTGTCACCGTTGCCCGTACGCAAAAAAACGCCAGAAGGTTCTCTTACTGCGCCCGATGGTCTCTGTTCCAGGCCGAAGGGGGCAGGGGGCTCTGAGCCCGTTCTGCTTGACGAGAGCTGCCATTCTTCCGATTTTAGCGGGTACCCTGTCCAGTTGATATGAGCGGAGGCCTGGAGTCACCACCGAAGGGCCCTGGGCCTCAGTGGCTCGGCGACCGTGAGGAGAAGCAGACCGGCCCACCTCTTGTGCGGAGAAAACTTACTCCAGAAAAGCAAAAGGTCCGAAATGAGCGAGAACAACTCGTACAAATAAAAAGGCGGAGAGTCTTACGCCGAAGACGTCACTTTTTTAAGATCAAGGTCGGGAAACTTTGTATCCCTGGTCAGGTTTGCCTATTGAGCAGGTGCCCGTTGGTGCTCACGTTGTTGTTTGCTTAGAGATAGAAGAGCCACTTCATTCCTTTTGTGCACGACGGAGACTGAGACCACGCTCATGCCTCTCTGAAAAACCCCTGGTTTTCCACCTAAGATACGCCTCCCAAGTACTACAAATACGATCCCAATACCTGCACCCAAGTAATTACCGGGCTTTCAGCCTTATTCAACGCGGTACCATAACATTGGGCTTATTTTTTACCGAAATTACTCATTTTCCTACTCATCATCTTAATATTTTTGTGACACAATCATGTTTGCGCCATGGTTTGTGAGACTTGAGAAACAAAATGTGGTATGGTTGATCTTCATAGCAACATGAAAAATATGACGGCAAGTCTTTTTTTTGTTTTTTTTCGTGCGTCAGGTGAGGTTAAAGTTGCCGAAGACCCTAAAAATTCGTAAAATTATAAACTTGCGCCTGAAGACCAACTACTACAGTAGGGGGAAATTGGAAGGGCTCTCAGAACTGTTTATTTTTGCTAAAAACCCGTGATTTAGTCGACGGGACCGTCCGAAGCACCGGTAAACTCCTCAGGATGCTCCCATTTGTTTTCCGAGAGCTTTCTTGAACATTTTTCCGTTTCTCCAGACTTGTAATTGGACTGTTCGTTCATATTGCCAGTTCTGAGGACAGCATGATTTTTCATTAAAAAATTCAAACATTCATAATTTCTGGCTCCAGTTCTGACAAACAACCTTATGTTTGACCCTCCAGAGAAAATTGATTCGTTGCTCCGAAAAAATAAACTACTCGTGGGACTCTGGAGAAACGGAAAACTGTTCCTGGAAGCTCTCGGAAAACTCCAGGGAGCATTCTGAGGAGTCTACCGGTGTTTTTGGTTGTCCCGCCGAGTAAAACGCGTATATTCGGCCTGAAAAACTCAGGCCCTGGAGCCCAGAAATGATTTCCGACAGTACAGTTGGTCTAAAGTACGGAAAGCAAAATAAAGGGGTTTGCCAAAATCAGGTACACCTGTTCTATCTGAGCCCAAAACAGTTACCTACTGAAACCAAGTAAAAAGCACACACCTAGAGAGGTGTTTCTGGCCATGAGAAATTACAAACCTTTTCTTTTTTTTTTTGAGCCTGAGCATTGAGCTTGTGGGGTTAATCTCAAGGTCGGGAAACTTTGTATCCCTGGACAGGTGTGCCTATTGAGCAGGTGTTCGTCGGGACTCACGTGTGTTGTTTGCTTAGAGATAGAAGAAGAGCAGCTTGATTCCTTTCGTGCACGGGGGAGACCGGGAGCAAGGCTCGTGCCTCGCTGGGGAACCCACTGGTTTTCCATCTAAGATAAGCCTCCCAAGTACCACAAATACCATCCCAATACCTGAACCCAGGTAATTACCGGCCTTTCAGCCTCATTCAAAGCAGTAACATGGTACCAGCCCACTCTGATGATTCGAATATATTATGCAGAATTACGGGAAATGCATGGAAACCCCGATTCCATGAGCTAGAATATGAGTCGAAGATGCGGCTCCTCAAAACCCACGCACGCACGTCTGGGCGGCAAGGTTACAAAGCCGGCAAGATACGCCAAAATCGAAAGAAAAAACGGAAGGTCTAACCGTAAGGGATAGGGGTAAACCGTCAACGAAAGCCATCGCCATGCCACCCGCAAGGAGGGGGCTAGGGCGAGAAAGTGTCTCCTGCCGACGACGCCACTTGTTACGTTCAAGGTCGGGAGGGACACTTTGTACCCCTGGACAGGTTTGCCTATTGAGTAGGTACTCGTTGAGACTCACGTGTGATATTTGCTTAGAGATAGAAGAAGAGCAGTTTATCCTTTCGTGCATGGCGGTGACTGAGAGCCAGGCTCGTGCCTCGCTGGGAAAACCCCTGGTTTTCCATCTAAGATATGCCTCCCAAGTACTACAAATACGATCCCAATACCTGAACCCAGGCAATTACCGGCCTTTCAGCTTCATTCAAAGCAGCACCAGAAACTTTAGTGGCCTCGAAAATCTAGTCTTCTTTGCTTGTTGTATGGTATGTGTTTTCTTCATATTTTTTAATCATCACTTTTACTTCCGATGACTCGTACCTGGTGGGAGCTTATATACCCTTAGCGATCTTCTGGACAAACCGTGGCCACAGGTGTCACCCATTCTCCCCCCCGGTAGGTGCCTTTATTTTTATCGCGCGCATGGTTCAGCATTCCCACTGCTCTTCGATTTTCATCGAATGTTACTTCTTATAACTCATCATGCTTTCGCGCTTTCCGCTCGTAATTTTTTTTTTTGCAAGAAAAAGTCCCCTCGTACTATAATTTGCACTCAGCGAGACTCGAACCCACGAAATTGATCTTACTAGGCACGCGGACCACGTACCAAAGCCACCGAAGTAAATTAAATGCGTCTCGGGCTCCACTTGACCTGCAGAGGGTTACTGTAGGCTTCGTTAGTTTCGCCAAGGCGGGCGCGCCCAACGTATTTGTCCTATTACGGGGGTCCATAGTTAATAGGACCAAATATTGTTAGTAAAAATGGTTAAATATATAGGTGTTTATGTATACTATAGGTCCTATTAACTATGGTCCCCCGTAATAGCAACTTCCCCTCGTTGCCAGCTTTGAAGCCTCCTCTAGACGATCCTAGCAGAACCGCCTGTGCTCGGTGCGAAGTTATTTGCCGTCGTACCAAACCTGAGGCCACCTCGACGCGGGGTGAGGCAGACGGACTGCCGTCTGTGTCCACGATGCTGTACAACAACAAACTATACACAAAAAAAATAACAACTTGAAGCACATCATACACCCCAAAGAAGAAACAAGAAATCAGGTTACGTACGTATAGTATGTATTTTTTCGTAGATAGATACGTACGTACAGAGTTTAGACATGATAATTGCGACCGAGGAACGGGGAAGCGCATTTACACGCAGAGAAAAAACAGCAGTGTATGTATGTATGTATTGTAGAGCAGGGCAAGAGTTGCCCTGCTGTTCCCTTGGTGCTACCATTTAATACAAGGTTGCGGACTGAGGTATGGAAATTTTCTCGCGACGTAGATACTTGCTATCAATAGGCATATTCTTACTTGTTTGAAGATGCTGCTGTTGCCGCTATTTATTGTTCATTGCCTGGGGGTTTCAGAAGGAAGAAGTGATAGCAGCAGAATATACCAGGCATGCTTTAGGGCCGTTCCTAACGAACCGTTAAAAAAACACGATTCGTGACTTTCGGGGCATGACAAAAGATCACGATCCATGACATTTCAGTTCGAACGAAAAAAGCCGAACGTCACGTTTCGTGATATTTTCAAATAAATACAATAAAATCCGATATTTCAAACCCAACGATTTTTGCGGGTGGAGCCAACTCTCGCGAGTGGGGCCCGGCCAGGCCTAGCCGGGGCGACCGCGCCTGGCCCGGCCCGTGATATATTCGAATCACGGGCCGAAGCCTGACCCAGCCTGCGAGATTCCAATCTCACCGACCAAAAAACAGTGGATGTATGGCCTTTCTGATTGGCTAAAAATCAGCCAGAAACAGTTTCAAGCTACTACAGGCGACACAGTAGCCAAATCTACATGTACCTGGCCAGTTTCAAGCCAAAAACAGGTACGATGTGAAGCCGGCCAATGGCAGGGCTCCTGGCGTGTGATTTGTACTTGTTTATTGTTTTTAGTGCCTAAATGATTTTGGCACAAGCGTGAAAAGGTATACGTGATTTAGGCAAAAACCCTGGAAAAATACTACCAGGTACCTGGTATTCAATAGCCAATTTTTGTGTCCCAACTCTCAAAACCATGGCGCAAAGTTTGAAGCTGGAATGTTCCGCTGTCGCTGGAACCAGCTCATATGATACGCGTACGTAGCCTAATATATGTAGCAAATCTGCTTGTATTGCATGGAACGTTTGTGATTTATTTGTAGTCCACGATGTGTGCGATGATATTCGTTCGGGATGATTCCAATAAATAAATGGGAGTGTAGCGAGAATTGCAGTAAGAATACATCAATACGTGAAAACTAGGTTGTTGGTGCACCCCCACGTTCACTCTTCTCAACCACATCTTAACTTTTCCCAGTTTATCGTTCCATACGCTTTCTCGGCCGAATTAGCGCTGTTTTCAACTCAATCCACCTATCTATCTCTTTACATCATCTGTGACCCTCGTCCAAAAACGACCGACTCTGCGTTAGCCTTTAAAGGCCCTCATCCGTCCGCCATCTGACTGAGTGACTCGTCACATTCTTAGTAGATTATGAGCCTCGTTTCGTGCTAACGCACTGCACTGGGGAAACTATGCGGGACTACGGCAAGAGACTCTTCCTGTACACCCTTCGATGAGCCACTTCTGCGGTGTCTGCTGGATTTGTCAGTAACATATGATTCCCAGGGATTAACGCTTCGAACCATCACTTCTACTCATCAACGCCTCCAGTGGTCACTTCCTCTTCGCCGCCTCGACGAAACGAAGCGGAACTAATAAGCACGAACCTTCATTCGTGGACCCAGAGCTGGAGCAGCAGCTGAGGAGTTAATAAACTGCAGTTCAGCATGGCTTTCAGCGGGCGACACAGTTCAGCTTCGTAATTTCAGCATCCCGGTGCAGACTCTGGTTCGCGATTTTCACCGACCGGCACAGCTCGCTCGGTGCCGTGCTTTAAGCGGCCCGACCCACAATCGGTCGCGTGATTTCGAGTGGCTCAAAACAGCTCGGTTACGTGATTCAGCAGCCCGGCTCAGACTCGGGTGCGTTGATGCCAGGCCCAACACAACGCGGCGCCGTGATTGAAGCGGCCGGACATAGACTCGGGTGCTTGGTTTTCAGCGGCCCTAGGTAAATAATACCGTGTACTACCGTCCCCAAAATACAATACCCGTCGTAATACCAGGCAGTACATAACCTGCGATAGACGCACCAACACATTATACCCGGGTAGCCTTGTCGGGTAGCTTCCAGCATGCGTCAAATACCTAATAATACTCGGGTTTCTACTGCATACCCGTTGGTAGGTTCTACCCAGTGCTGCCCGGGTAGAAACCCGGGTAGCACTGGGTAGAACCTACCAACGAGGATGTATTACCCATATTACCGGGCCCCAAATACCATACCCGTAAAGTCACCTGCCCTACTAAACACACCCTTGCATCCCTCGCGATCAACTTACATACTGGTACGGTGTTGTACTTCTAGTTCAACGTAAAACCCAGTATTAACTACTGCCATGCGTGGTGGTAATACTGCTGTGCATGGCGTTTCCAATACATATAGAGCCAACTCAATCATCGCCTGTAGTGCCGCACGGCACTGACATGGGCCAGATGCAGATTCAGTTCGCACATACGGCATTCCCAGCATCCGGAAATTCCACGTGAAATCTGAAAGCAAGGGCGCGACAGGCGATAAGCCTACGAGACTCCTCGTGCAATGCGGCTACTTATAACTTACCTCATAAGGAAGTTGAGCAAGATCAACTGAGATCGACGTACTAATTCGTTTCCTGTTGGGCTATAAGGCATGGGGTATCGAGGGCATACGGGCATGGCCATGTTCGTTTACAAACAGCTGAGGGGTTCAGTGGCTTATCCTTTTAAACGAACAGGCTGCACGCCGTGTACACTTTTTAACCAGGAGAAAAAAGCCACAACGATGAAAAAAGCGCAAGGATTAGGCATGCAAAATGTAGGAATCTCCTCAATGCCCCTCGGAGGCAAGAAGGCTTGAAACTGCACGACGAAAACACCAAGTGGCACTGCAATGGTGCCGGTGAACAACCGCTAACCTATGTGGTACACATAATACATACCAGTATAACGTACGCACAAACGAGAAAGGCACCAGCGTACCCGAAACGGGGGGGGGCGACAGAAAACATAACCTTGCACAGCAGAACATGGTACTGTACTGTTAATCTATACCATATACCTAAGTATTGCGTTTTTCCTCGGTCAGGATGAGCCTTAGCCATGTTCAGAATACCTACTATCCTCATGAACCGGGTCCTACTAAACCACTAACCTACCGCACAGGTGTTAATCATCTACGGGGTAGGAGGAAACTATAGTTTGCGCGCGAACGACGTATGGCTATGCGAATCTGATGCTTTCCCCTAGATTTCGAACCAGCATCATGGACCTGCGGGACCAAGGAAGCGGAAACATCTACATGGCGCTGGAAACGCCGCCAGCCGTAACTCCTTCAAGCTAAGCTTGGTCGCGCCATTCTTGTTGCGCAGTCTGAACAGGAATAGCTAAACGAAAATACGAGTAGCACACTCCCGGCAGGTGTGATCGTGCCGCACCTTGTTGAGCACACACAGGCGTCACGGCAGTTTGCGCATGATTTTACAGATACTGCAGCTACACGGTAAAAAGGGCGCATGCGTGTCTAGCACATATGGCAATAGCACCCTGAACTATGCTACGAGTACCGGTAGAGGGATGGTGCGAACCAGTTTAACTCCCCTCGTTCATATATTGTTGGGCTACGATGAAGTAGGTACACCCTCAGCCAGGCTGGAGCACCTCCTGCGCTCCGTTGGGATGACGCCATCTCAGGCCCTGAGGTGCCCCGGTGATGTAGGGTTCTCAGCATTCGTACACGACGAAATGGGTCGGTAGGGCGGCCGCCTCGTCGTACACCACGAGCTGGTCGTAGTTCACTTCGAAGCCAACCTAGGGTCGAACAGCCGACACAACGCCCGTGAATCTGCTGTCGGGAAAGGTGCACATTGTTTTTTCTCTTCTCCTTGCTAGGCTTCTTGCACAGAAAATGACGATCGCAGGCGATGACAGACATCGTCGGTGCAACATATTTCGCTGGGCAAAAGCCACCGGCGGTACATTGAGACTGCTGTGGACTGCGATTACCGTATTGACTATTTTGCGTGACACGGTAAAGTGTCGCCCAGGAAAAGGAGCTAAGCAAATTATTCTGAAGCATAGCAAGAGGAAACAGCGGTCGCGTCTCCAATAAATGCATGGGCATACCAATAGGTGACTGTTGCGAAGGTAGGGACGTGCGAAAAGGGGTGATATGTGCGAGTCCGCGCTACGTGGCCCAAAAATATTTGTAAGGGTAATAATTTCACGATACTCCAAGCGAACTGCTACTACCCGACTATACACAACATGAAAACACTCTAGCGGTGTGCAAAGCCTCACCTCGGCGACGACGGAGTTGTACCCTTGCGGTGGGCACCATTGTTCCTGCAGATTTTTTTCATAAGTCGTAAACGCGTTCCCGGCCGCGACGTCGGCAACAAACATGCACCTTCGCGTCCTGCCGTTTCCTGCACGCTGCAGCGTTTAATTTCATGAATGCCCACCACAGCCACGCGAGGGGTCGGGCCACGATATCGTCACGAGGGGTGCCTTTACCATTGGAGAGGCCGCCGAAATACATACCGGTACCTGGTAGGTGTTTTCATGAGTCAGTAGACTGACGTTTCGTCACGTTCACCAGCTTTGCGTGTAAATCGGCCGACTGGATCTCCCAGGTGTGGTGCCCCATTATACGTATCGTGCGTCTCTCGACTAGGCCACCCTTGTACGCTCACCCTATAAAAAGATACCACACCCAAGAGCGCTACAACGCGTCACAGGCGATGTACCGTCCCAATGTACAACGGCCCTCCACCCGCGAAATGCGCCCAAGCTTCACATGCAGTGTCGTTCATAAAACGGTGGATAACCAAGATATTAGCGATGTACGTTTTCATACGAAATTGTCAGGCGGAGCATGTTGAGCTGTTCACCAGCGATTCATCATACATGTCAGCGGCATTTCTCTCGCGCCAGCAGCGATGGACGGCAACAGCCGCACCGCAACTAGGCCGGTCAAGCCAACCCAGAGCTCGCGTATCACGCTTTGGGTCCCTTTTGGGCATATCAGGTATAACTAGTACCTGGTATAGTCGAAGTAGAGATGGCACGCCCACGAAGAGAAAATAAGGGTATCGGTAATAGATACTTCGCTACGGCAGCCTATCGAGTCGCTGATCATTGACGTAATCGACTGAAGTCAGCACTGACTGTTAGCTCAGTGGTTAAGTGTATCTCAAACAAATACATCGCCAACAAAGCGCACGCCCTGTCTCGGTAGTCAGCGAAGATGCAAATGGGATACACACCTTTTCGGTAAAGGCAGCGAAGTCGTTCGCCTTGCCGGACGAGCTGGAAAAATACAAGCCCCGTCCGTACATCAGCCAGTTCAATCTCGAGGCTTTCGTCTTTGAACGGCCTACGCAACCCTCGATCTGGAAACTTCGGAGGCAGACGTTGCACAAACAGCAGTCCTTCGACAGGCACATCCTTCCCTGGGTAAATAATAAATCCGTCAGGTAGGACGTATAAAACAAAGCGCTCACAGAGAAAGCCACAAAAACAGGTCAATTAGCGCGGAACGAGGGAATGCAAGAGTTCCATTTGCTGCATGTGGTCAAATATGACCTACCACAAACCTATCACGGGGGAACATATTAAATAGGACCTACGGTACACACAAAAACCTTTATATTTCGCTATTTTTTCTAACAACATTAGGTCCTATTTACTATGGCCCGCCGTAATAGACGGCTATTAATAGGCAGTTTTATGCGTCTGTGATCCTCACAGCAGCCTGCCGAAATAAAGGTATTCGAATCGAAGGCTTGGTCCACACATTTCTATAATCGCGTGAAAACCAAGCAAAAAAACACACGAGCGGGTTCCAGGAAAAAGATGGAACACGATGACTCCGGTGTGATCACCAATGACTGTAACATTTACTTTTTACCGTGGATGTGTCGAGGTAAAGATCCGACGGGGCGGGTATGCGGCCGACAGCGAGCGATCCATGATACTTTATACTCACCAGTGCAAGTGAATAAAAATCGCAGCTTTCAGAGCACGAAGTGCCGTGAAAGCGGCGGCGAATGTTCGGCACGCTCCGCTTGTATTCCTTGTGCCTCTGGCGCGCCTCCGCTGGCATCTGAAGCGTTGGAGTCGATCAAAACAACGGAAGAAGGAGATGCGAAACATATACCGCAGGTTAAAAAAAAAAATCGGACGGAAAACCCGTTCAAAACGGGGTACAAAACATCAAACCTATGGACGGTCTGAGGGGACGCTGTTGTGGCAATTAATTACAACCTTGGACAACCTATCTCAAGGCCGTTTTCCACGTTCGACCATGGTCAGGGGGAGAGGGGGTGGGGGTACCCATGTCATGCATTGGCCGTAGTCGTATGAAATTAGGCCCTCGCATCCCTACAATGTCCGGACGGGGCACGTCGGGTTTTCGCGGACCAGCGGGGGCGGCAGGCGTCCACCTGTGTATTGTACCGGGTACACGGGCAGCTGGTCTCGTGGTTTAAGACCCCGCGGCACTGGACTCTCTGCCGTGAACAAGCACGATTAATAACCTTTCCTTCTCGTTGCCACTGGTCACCAAACTACATGGCACAGGTCGTACCTTGATCTTGATGACTTCCACGACTGAGACACGGTGGGCGGTTTTCTCGTGCTGCCAGCTGGACACGAACTGCTTCTGCAGCGAATCGTACTCGGGGTGCGCCGAGTCCAGAACATGGAGCGTGAACGACGGTCCGGCACCCCCTCTCAGGGAAACGCGGGTTGTTGAACGTGTGTAGGGCTCGCGGCTAGAGCAGGCTCTTACACGTTTGTAGGGGTCAAAACGGGAGTGCCCCTGCTCACGCTAAAGGAGGTCAGACAGTGAAGGAGGACGTCACCGCACAAAGGTCTCAGGTATGACTATGCCCGAGCGCGCATTATATTGGGGTACCAAAAATTGCAGTGAAATATCCTCTACTTGTTGCAGGTTTTCCCGGCACGTGACCAGCACTTGGCTCCGACAAGGCCTTAGAAGGACGTAGAGATGCACAAGAGTAAATGTCTGGAACGACAGATGCAGATGGCACGTGGTCACCACATAATTCGCCTCACTAGACAGTTCGATAGTGTGGTGTGCGCATTCATACCCCATGATGACAAGCAAAAAAAAGAGGCGGACACGAAGCGATCGACTCAGCGTGTCATGCGTGCTGCCAGAAATTAGGTGCTCTAAACAGTGCAAAACTCACCCAGTTGAAAGACTCCATTTGGACTGCTTCAACGAGATGCGCCTGTTCAAGACGATGCGCCTCGGAACAGAAGGGAGTTTCCGCGCCGAACATAGCTGCCCTCGAACAACCAACTATTGGGCAATGTTTCTGCCCTGCGGACGAGAACGGCTGCTGATAGAGTAGATCTTCGCATTCACGACTGCAGCACTGCTGTGTGCCCTTCGTGTTTGCGTACCAGGCCGTTCTGGGCAAGCGAAAAGTGGCGATAGGGCGAGAAGAAAGGAAACTTAGCGACGACAGAAAAGAAACCAGGTGGAGACAGCCTTGGCTTGAAGCAGTTCGTCTTGTTATCGCAAGGATGAAAACGCTGCTATGTATGTCTCCCTTCGCTTCGGTAAAAGTTTCCGCGAAAATCTCTGTCCTGGCCGATCTTTTCCTCCTCTTATTCGCGCAGTCATGCCGCTAACATAGCTGCCGTGCGCATCACGCTTCCATGTGGCATCGACGAAATGCCCTGGCTATCTTGAGGAAGTCCATCGTTGCTGGCAAGACGGTGCATGCAGCAAAAAAGTACTCAATGAAGAAGGGGAGCGGGAAGTGGAACGGCACAAAATAATCGAATGGGAAACAACGGGACAGCACGAAGCAAATCGGACGAAAAAAACGAGATTTAACCTCACCTGGAACACCCTTCGCGTTTGCACTCCCTGCTTTCCGCCGTTTCGAAGTGTCGCATGCCGCAGTACTTCGATTCCTAGATCGCACGGGATATTGTTGGAATTCGGAGATTTAAAGGAGTGGGTCGTTTTTTCCGCCCTGTGACGTACGCAGGTACAGCCTGCAGACTAAATACTGCGACACCCCCCTCACCACCCGAGCACCATCAACAGGGAAACCACCGAAACGTACCGAAATAGTGGAAGCAACCGAAACGGTGCCTTAAGATCAGGCTTCGAGTTAGTCGTTATTTTCGCACGTCGGCATTACCCCCCCTGGCGGTACGAGTGAGAAAAGGGCCGCGAAAGGGCAACACTTGACTGTACCAGGTCTTCGATAGCGCCGGGCCGGGTATACTGATACTACCCATTTGTCTGCAACAAACTTACTATGTCAGGTATGCGGCTTTTGCCATGAATAAGCAAGCACGATTTTGGTCCCGGTCTACGCTGTCGCCGGACGCTTGGGACTTGTGGGTAGCGATCGAGTCTTCGTACGAGCACTACCTTGAGAAACAAGGCGCCCTGCTCTCCATCTTTGCTCGATGCGCTAGGCTTTCCCGTGCAGTAATTGAGCCCTTCTACCGTGGATGGGCAACTCTACTGCTTCTGCTGCCGCCGCCGCACTGCTCGAGGCAGCGTGAAATTTGAAGGGTCATCATTCATTCCCGAGTCCTACTTATCCACCCACGGGGGAATGTGGATACATAGCAGATGTGGTGCCCGGTGAGAGTCGCGAGTGCAGTCGTAGGTACACATCTCGCCATCATGCATTAATCTTGTGGTCAGCATGTGATGTATTCATCCCTGACGCCACAATTTCGTAACAAGTGGGTCCACTTTGGTATAAGCTTACGCGGACTCAACCCCTGCTAGTCTCCAGATATGTTTCTGTATCTTCAATCAGCGGTATGTTGTTCTAACTAATACCAGGTACTTTAATATCTGGTGCGTTTCTTTCGTTGGTTTTCGGTGTTGCACTCGCAGGACATATAACCGGATCAAGCTTACCAGGTACCAGATACCTGGCATTATACTATCCCAATCAATACTGATGCATACCTGGTACATACGGACATAACATGATCATGTCGTGGTACGGAGTGGTTTCGTACTTGAAGGATGGCAAGGGGGGCTCCGAGGGGACGGAAGTAGGTATCCGGGGACAGGTTTCCTGCTGTACGATGTTGACAAGGAGGATCAATACTGATGCATACCTGGTATATACGAACATAACATGATCATGTCGTGGTACGGAGTGGTTTCGTTCTGGAAGGATGGCAAAGGGGGCTCCGAGAGGACGGAGGTAGGTAGCATGGTTGACCATTATCCGGGGGACAGGTTTCCTTCAGTACGATGTTGGCAAGGAGGCTCCACAAGAGGTACCGCATCATATATAGGACAAAAGGAGAGTGAGTAGGGGTCTCGAAGAGAATCTAAGACCCCCTCAAAAAGGACGGCTGTACGTAAGCCACTTCGGTGTCGGTTTCGACAAAATGGTTGACTAATGTTTGTATTGTTGACGTTCGAATGCGCTTGTTCAGTATTTTGCCGGTTTCGTGACTATTCGGGATATCGGCATATTATGGTTTACTTGGTGGTGGTTGCTTCTGTGAGTGTTTCGTGATATCCATATGGTCACTTATATCTGTATCTACTCTGCCGGGAGAACAATACTAAAACCTGACACCTCATCTTTCTTCGCCTGGGAGTTATCAACAGTTGATAATCTGGTCGACGCGATCCAACATTACGTTACTGTAACGCCAACCCTACCCCCGACCCCGACCCGTCCCACATAAGTGCATGGAGACTGACGCGGCCGAAATCAGCGTCGATCTCGCCGAAATCGGGCAATAAGTGTTTCCGGGTGTTATGTAGCTGAGGAGACCTGAGCTTGGGGGGGAAATATTGGAATCCAGCTGCAATGTGGCGTTCGTGTGTTTTATGTTTATCAACCCTTTTGTCTAACCTGAGCCAAGTGGTGAACACTGCCAAGCACTGCACAAACCAGTGTTAAACACATCAGTATATGGGTGAACATCCGACGGAACGATGCTGAATCGGTAAAATGGAGGAATTACGTCCCTCCATCTTCGACCGCGGTTGGCCGGTCGTACGAAATGCCTGGTGTTGAACGTGAACATGCCCTCGCTGGTTCGCTGGCTCGCTGGCCTGTGCGGTCCGGGTTTTTGTCACATTAGATAGAGCTGGTCGCTCAGGTGGTTGCAGTGGCTACATCTCGATACCTCAACACGCCGTACTTACGTTCGCCACTGAACACTGGTTCGGTTCGGAATGGGTGAATCGCGTGGAGAAACTTGTTTGCGGTGTGATTCACGAAAAAGTCTGAATCAGAGTTAGTTGCTCATGAGGGGAGTCTTGTGCTCTGTTGTGTTTGTTTTACAGGAGAAAACCTGCCACCCTGTGCTCCAAGAGAAGGAGTGACGGGGCAACATGAAATGTCAGAGTGAACTATATATGATGTGCCTGCGCAACGACCAGTATACTGATACAGTCCAGTGTATTGATTGCTGACGGAGCCAGTGCAATATCTACCGATTGAGGTTGCAGTGCCCAGCCCTATCAAATGAAAGACTGTCATCCCGTTTGTGCCCAAGGCCCAAGGGTAGCAATCGGCGGTTGATGCTTTAGTTCTTCAATACTGGAGATAAGAAGATCAGCCGCTGACGTGAATGGTATATATGTACTATGTACGGGCGTACGAGCCCTGTCTTCCTCAGTACAGTTACCACAGCACCTGATTTTCAGTAGTAGTCGCAGTAGTCCGTACCGTATTTAGACGATGTGTATATTCTTCACCAATGGCCGCCTACAGCTCGGTGGCGAGTGGCTACCGGTACCCGTCCGACACTCCACACGTATTTTTCCGTGAGTTTACTACACAGTACCTGGTGCTACCGTACCAGGTACCTGCTATGTTTTTTCCCTGACCGTCTTTCAGTTTCCGTTTCTCTTCCATTCCAGAAATACTAGGGCCTGTCTTGTGTGGAACACATTAATACAGCAGTACGTGGAGATCATATGACGATATTTATGTGACAACAAACCTGTCCGAACAACAAAAATTGAGTAAGCCCCAGACCCGTGGCCGCCGCCAAGATAACATGGACCAGTATATAGTATCAGGGCATGCCTCGGGACGCCTTTTTGACTCCGGGACGATATCCTGCGGGACTCAGTTACCCCGGTACTAAACGGTACGAGTTGTATGGGATGTGGCCACCGCGGGACATGTTTCTGCGGGAATGGGATTTACACTTTTCTGTGGCGCGGGAGCGGGGAATTAGATATTTATGGCATTGTTATGATACTGCTTTGTATGAGGTTAAAAGCCCGGTAATTACCTGGGTTCAGGCACTGGGATCGTATTTGTAGTACTTGAAGGCGTATCTTAGGTGGAGACACGAGCATGGTCTCAGTCTCCGTCGTGCACGAAAGGAATAAAGCTGCTCTTCTATCTCTAAGCAAGCAACGCATGCGAGTACCAACGAGTACCGGCTTCATAGGTAGACCTGCCCAGGGATACAAAGTGTCTCGCTGTCCATGATCTCAACAAGTGGCGTCGTCGGCTTAAGACCTTTCCTTTTTTTGTCAGTACAAGTTTTTTGTCTCTGTTTTCCTTTCGCTTTGCTTTTCTAGCCGAGTCAGTTTGTTTTTGGCCCCTGCTCCTCAGCGGACACCCGGACGGATCTCCTCTTGGGGCAAAGCTCCTGTATTTGGATCTTCTTTCCGATATGCCCGGCGTGGATGCTCGTCGGCGCGTTCCAGTTCAACGTTGCAAGCCCAGTGCCAACCCCCACGACCGTGGCAACATACCAAAGTATTTGCCAGCGGGGTTGACGCAGTACGTGCTCAACAACTTCTCCAATAAATCTCCCCCGTACCACGTCACCCAGGACGACGTCTCGACACCTCTTCACCGTCTCGAAGTGGAAAAGATTACCGGACGCCAATCGGTTCGAGGTCGAGTTGGCGTCATCGCAGTAATGTACGAGACGCACTGGACAGGATTATTCTGTCCATCCTGGGAACGGGAAATGGACCTTTACCTTTCTCGCCAAGCGATTTTGCGCTACTGGGCTATGGCTTCGTCTCGCACGCCGACAGGCTCCGCCGATACTGCAACACCGTGCTTCCCAATGGGGCCCATTTTAGGTACAAGGGCGACGACGGTCTGTGTTGGCTCGGGAAAATCAGCGCGACTACGCCCACGGATGGAGTATATTTGGTTCGATTTTCAGACGACCCGGAACCGATCAAGCTTCCTCTTTCTCCGGCGCGCTACACGACTTCGATGAGAGCTGTACGAGGCTCTTGGTGTCTGTAAATTCACTTGGCTAGCGCGTTTGCACGGGGGGTCCAGCGTAACGTAGACGAATCTCGAGGCGCCGCCTCGGACAGCTGACTCTCGCTTCTCGGCTGTTCTCGATATTTTTTGCTTGACGTTTTCCTGGACTTTGGGGGGTGGTTTTTCTACTTGTTCGCTTCTCGGCTGTTCTCGATATTTTTTGCTTGACGTTTTCCTGGACTTTGGGGGGTGGTTTTTCTGCTTGTTGACGTTTTCCGAGTTTTCGGGTCGGGGTTTTTCTGGCACGTGTGTTCCTGGGCTGTTTGTTTGTTTGTATTTTTTTTCTTGGGCTTGATTGGGGATGTTTTTCGCGTATTTTGTTCTGCCTACCCCCCCCGCTCAGTGTCGGGCCTGGTCCGAGTAATCGGGCCACTCATTCGTGGCACAGGACACGTTTCCCGAGTTGTAGGCTGGGCTTCGGTGTTTCTTGACATCTTCCGTGTTATTTTTTCTTCTCGTTTTTTTAGATTCACTTTTCACTTTTCCATGCATCTTCCTCGCCCCCCCCTTCGCGGGTGACATGGCGATGACTTTTCCTTGACGATTTCTTCCTGCCCCTTAAGGCTACGTCTTCCTTTCATTCTTTTTTTACGTACTTTGCCGGCTTCGTTGCCTTGTCGTTCAGAGGTTTGGGAGTGGGTTTTGAGGAGCCGCATCTTCGAGTCATGTTCTAGTTCGTGGAATCGGGGTTTCTATGAATTTCCCATAATTCCGCATATACGGCTCATCAGAGTGGGCTAGTGTTATGATACTGCTTTGTATGAGGTTGAAAGCCCGGTAATTACCTGGGTTTATGCATTGGGATCGTATTTATAGTACTTGGAAGGCGTATCTTAGGTGGAAAACCAGAGAGACACGAGCGTGGTCTCAGTTTCCGTCGTACACGAAAGAAATAAAGCTGTTCTTCTATCTCTAAGCAAGCAACACATGTGAGTACCAACGAGTACCGGCTTAATAGGCAGACCTGCCCAGGGATACAAAGTTTCCCGCTGTCCATGATCTTGACAGCATGATGGGGGACGCCTTTGTGCGGGCACGGGATTTCACGTTTATCACGGGACCACGGGATATATATATATCCCGAATCGCGCAAAAAAACGGGGAATTTCTGGTTGGCTTCGACTGCTGTGTGGTGCATCCGACGCCTCCACGGGATATATATATATATCCCGGATCGCGCAAAAAAACGGGGAATTTCTGGTTGGCTTCGACTGCTGCTGTGTGGTGCATCCGACGCCTTCACATAACTCATAAAAGCAACGTGAACCAATTTGGTCGGTTGTGGTTTTTATGAGCTGTCCGCAAGTGAGGTGCAAAACTTCACTTAAGGGTTGATTTTCGTCCCGTTTTGTGCGGGACGTGTTTGTGCGGGAACGGGATGTTACAATTTGCGCGGGACGCGTTTATGCGGGAACGGGATTTACACTGTTCCGTGGCGCGGGAACGGGATGGCATGATTCATGAGGGATGCGTTTGTGCGGGCACGGGATCTCACATTTATCACGTGACCACGGGATTATCCCGAACACCGCACAAAATCGCCGTGTAAAAAATCCCGAGGAATACCCTGTACAATATTCTTGCAAAAGATATTCAACTTGGCACGCTGATTCGCTGATTCGAGGTGAGCCCGCGTAATAATGCACGAGACTTTGTTTCGCCGAACAGACTACTACCGGCACTTACGGCGTACGACGATCGAGTAAAATTGTACCAGGTAATTATTTATTTTCCGGTTTGGAAATGCTATCTGACCAAAACAATTAAATAAATTGACCTCGGGGCTACACTACTACTACTGACATCTTGGCTACACTATGAATAGTGCCAAGCTACTACAAGTATGTATTTTTTTTTGCAGAGAGAGGATCGTGTGGTATCACGTATTATACCCGTACCTATTAGTATTTTTTTTTTTTTTTTTTTTTTTTTTTCTCATCCCATTTATTATCTTCGCACATCTTCTTCTCTCTCTCCTTCCAACTCGTAACTCAGATCCGGGGTCACATAGTAGGCTCTTCTCCCCCCTTCCCGCTACGGTACGTTAGCACCTGGTCACGGAATATGTACAAAGCGAGTTTGTACGTGGTGGACGCAACGAGGAGGTTTCGTTCATGGTCTGCGAGTGTGCGACCTGTGTGTGTGTGTGTGTTCTTCATTCTTTCTACCCGTCGACATCCAGCACAACCAGTGTCCGTGCCGATTCTTCAATCCTAGAAGAGATACAAGTTCTGTGGTCACAAAGCTACGCCACAGAGATACTACGTTGCCACGTGTGCAGTGTGCACTGCAGTGAGTGGGCAATGCAAAGCCATGTCATCATACTAGATACGACAGGCACGACATACGCAATCTATGAAATAATGAAACGAAAAAAAACAATCAAAGAGAAAACAAAAACAAGGTGGACAAATCGAAAGAGAACAAGAAGAAAAATGAAAGCAAAATGTATAGGGTTGGGTACTGGCGCTGGTGTACTGGCTGCGCCGGCAGCCAGTACACTGGGTCCAAACAGTACACTGGTGTCGCGGCGAAGCCGCGTGGTCGCGGCGCAGCCGCGACCACCGGCCCCCCCCGGCTGGTGAGGGGGCCCCGCCGGAGGCGCCCCCGGAGGGCCCCGCTGGAGGCGCCCCGCCGGAGGCGTGTTTTTACGCGATTTGGCTTCACTAGAGCATATTTTTTGGGTGATTTTGGGCCACTCGGATGGTGCCGGACTCGTGTGTGAACCACTAAAACTGAATCAGATCTGATTATTGATTTTTGGCTGATATCTTGAAGTTGGTCGGTGATATTCATCACATGACAGCATGACAGCTAGCGTATTGAACATATTCATGAACAAGCTGCTTCCGAAACATGTTGAACCAAGTTGAAAACCTAGTAGACTGCATTTTTCATTTGAACCCATCCTTACTTGACAAGTTACTTGAAGCGATGGA
Organism: Nereocystis luetkeana; assembly: GCA_031213475.1. Lineage (NCBI taxonomy): Eukaryota > Phaeophyceae > Laminariales > Laminariaceae > Nereocystis > Nereocystis luetkeana. The sequence continues at coordinate 7,977,617 of JARUPZ010000027.1, forward strand.
CAAATATTTCAGTTGGAAATCGTAATGCTAGAAAATGCGCAAGTAAAAAGGCAGAGCAAACCAGGGATGCGTATTTCCTCACCCGGAACCCAAAAATTTCCGGGAAACAGCCTTTTTCAGCTTTTCCAAAAAATTTCCCCTATTTCCTCTCGTTCGAGGAAAAAAAGGCGTAATTTTGGGGGGGGGACAAAAAATATCATCCCCGGGTGGCCCATGCACTACATAAAGCACAAGTATAAGATTCGTTCAGGCCTTCGGACAGACATTTTCGATCATTTTCACTCTACCGGCACCAGGTGCACAGCAGTAGTAGCAGTTGCGCACAATGCAAGTGCTTTAGTAAATGTTCATCGGTTTCAGTTGATTTTTAATTGTTCATGTCCTCGTTGATTTCGTCCTGCAGCAATTTGATACTGGAATAGTAGGACTACTGCCGTAGTACTGATAGCGATCTCTCATGTACGAATATACTTATGATATGTCGCGAGGTAAATCAGCAACACAAAGCGCAAAGCAGGAAGTGAGCAGTTACAGCAGTGCGCTGCTTCGTACGCGTGTAGCGATCGCGACCTTATCCGCGACTAGAAACTGTAAACATGGACGCTGGACGCCTCAACGAAATCCCAGCGTCCCAGCTGCATCTGCGCCGAGTTCACCCTTTCCATTCGAATATATATGTCAGCTCATATATATGATTATATTTTATATTGTAAGCGCGGTGCGGTGCTCTTCGTAGCTCTGGGGCTGGCCATCGGATAAATCGACGACGGCGCTACGCCTGAACGCCATAGTATGCTACTCCGTCACAACGACACACAGCTGTTGTGTCCTGCGTGTGGCGTAGCTCTCGGTTGCCTGTGGGCGCCTACGTAGCGCTCTGCTCTGCTGCACAGCTTAGCAGCGTTTGAAAAAAAAAACGGGGGTTTCCATTCTATATGGAGGCGTTATTTGCCCGGGGATAGGGGACGCAAAGAATTTCCTCTGAAAAAAATTATTACCTCGAGCCCTATTAATTTCGGGTAATTACCGCTACCGGGAAATACGCATCCCTGGAGCAAACCCGTACAATCTCATGCAACGACAACGTGTAATGCATAGTGGCAGCTGCAACAAAGACGACTCAAAGGCGCAGCAATAAATGAATAGATGAGCCAGCAGCAGCAGCAGGAGGTGGCGCGACCGCCACTACTTCTGCTTCACCGGGTTCGCTCGAGGCAGCGGCGGCTTCGGGATTTTGAGACCCGCCGTCCGGGTCTGCAGAGGGCGTGTTGCTGCTACTGATATATTGTTCCATCGTTTGTACCCAACTCCCTCTGTGTGTGCGTGCCTTCGTCTCACAGCCTCTCCCCTCTGATGCGGCGCAATTCGGTGGGTTTCCATGTGGTTTAGGAGGCATAGTGTAGGACGTACGTAAGTGGGCCAAGTACTGGCTGTACTGGCGGTCTCAAATCCAGTACTAGGAGTACTGCCAGTACAGGAATACTGCCAGTAGATACTGATCCAGGACCCAACCCTAAAAATCTAAGAGAAACTATCTGTCGTGCCCCCCCCCCGCAGGCGAGGTGGCCAAGACTTGAAAAAGAACGAGCTGGAAAAAAGAAGAAATAACAAAAAACACCACACTGCTTGTGAACAGAGTAAGACAAAGAACCAAGGAGAAAGTAACAAGGAAAAATAACAAACTTTAAAAGGGGAAATAACAGGCAGACCAAAGCCCAAAGCACCTTCCAGGTGGCGGCAGCAGCTTGTGGTACGAGTAGTATAGCCAGGTTCTCCCTGCTAATCCGCCTGGTACCTTGCTACCCAGACTGCCGTCTCCGCCCTGCGTTCGTCAACTATGCTACTATGCCACTGACTGCTGACTGCTGCTGAGCAGTGTGGAGGAGGAGCGAACACCCGACGGGCGCACTTTGCTTCATTTTTCACGTACCAGTAGTTGGTATATGATCGATCCTACTACATGTGGCGCACCTGGCCTGTTTCGGGGTCGCGGTAGACAACCTTTTTACAGCCTGGGAGCGAACAAGTCGACAACCCCCTGCAGCAGGTGGGCGGCCATTCTCCTCGAGCTTGGGCTAGCTCTGCATGGCTTCGACAGCAGAAGTCGTGGTGCACAACAACGTTTTCAAGTTGGTGCGTTTCCTGGGAAGCTTGATTGAAGCAGCCCAGGAGCTGACACAGATCCTCCATGCACCTATCAAATGAACGGTGAATTAAAGTTAGTTGTTGATGCTGTTGTTGTTCCTTGTCTTCTTATGTCGGGGAAGGATGTCTTTTGGGGGGCAAACAACACGATGCGCGCTAATAAATCCCCATGGCACGAGCGATGAATGGTACTACTGGTAGACACGGAGCTGATACCTCACCTCGGGTATCTTCCCGCACCGTGCCTTATGTATGAACACGAGGTTGCACAACGATGCAGACTGGATCTACACGTACCAGGGTTCTATTTTTGAGCTGCATGAATTCAGTTGTTTGTTGTTCACATTAATATTGTCACAGCTGCTGCGCGCCAATACTTCTTCTGCTGCTGTTGATGCTTGTCCTCGCGATCGGTTGCCACTCCCGATCTGGGTTGATCACACCTGTACTAGGTTGGGGGGGGGGGCGATGATGTCCGAGTTCCAGCACGTTGGGTCAGGGCGCCTCTCTCCTCGCAAAATCCGGGACCTTATTATCGACAGTGTATTTTTTGTTGACAGTTCTGAAGTTCTACGAGCAGGGTTGTGAACCGAAATTGAAAAGTGACTCGGTCGGTTTTTCGGTTTTTCCCCAAAAAGTCGGTCGGTTTCGGTCGGTTTTTTTAAAAAAACCGAAAAAAACCGAAACCGAAACCGAACATTTTCGGTCGGTTTTTCGGTCGGTTTCCCGACAAAACTAGCCAAGTGGTCAACATTTCGGAGGGTTCGGTGTGCATGTGTTGGCATAATGTGACGACATGATCGTGGTATGGTGTCAAGTGGCCCTTCTGCAGTACCTGCGTCTGCTGCGCCACACACGGTACAGGCCGACTACAATTTATAATCTGCAGCCGACAATAGCTACAGGTACAGCAGTTGCTACAATATAAAAATAGTAGGATACTGCCGTCTGAACCGGACATGGTTATCTCTCGCAGTCTCGCGACGCACTGTGCCCTGTGCGACTGCTGCTGCTGCTGCTGCTGCTGCTGCTGCGGGCTGTGTGCTGTGTGCTGTGTGCTGTGTGTGGCGTGTGGCGTGTGGCGTGTCCATGATGTGTCATACATAACGGGGTTTCCATATAGATATGTAGGCGTTATTGGCTTAGGGGACAGGGAAAAAAAAACCGACCGAAAAAAACCGAGTCGGTTTTTCGGTTTCGGTTTTTTTTGGCAACCGAAAAACCGAAAATTTTCGGTCGGTTTTCGGTTGGAAAAAACCGAAAAAAACCGACCGAAAAAACCGGTTTTCGGTTTTCGGTTCACAACACGTTACGATAGACAAGCCAGTACAAAGTACAAAGGGCAGTCATGACGGGACTGTCACATTATTTCGCTTTTGTGGGTTCGTGTTGGTGGGACTTTTTCATCTTATGCAAAAATTTTTGAGTGATTGAAAAAGGCAGGAAGTCGGATTTTCCACCGGCAAAAAGCCACACCAGATCGGTGCGCCATGTGTGTGTGTGTTTGTGTTCTTCACATTAAACCGTTCTTTCTACCCGTCGACATCCAGCACAACCAGTGTCCGTGCCGATTCTTCAATCCTAAAAGAGATACAAGTTCTGTGGTCACAAAGCTACGCCACAGAGATACTACGTTGCCACGTGTGCAGTGTGAACTGCAGTGGGCAATGCAAAGCCATGTCATCATACTAGATACGACAGGCACGACATACGCAATCTATGAAATAGTGAAACAAAAAGAAACAATCAAAGAGAAAACAAAAACAAGGTAGACAAATCGAAAAAGAAAAAGAAGAAAATGAAAGCAAAATCTAAGAGAAACAATCTGTCGTGCCCCCCCCCCCGCAGGCGAGGTGGCCAACACTTGAAAAAGAACGAGCTGGAAAAAAGAAGAAATAACAAAAAACACCACTGCTTGTGAACAGAGTAAGACAAAGAACCAAGGAGAAAGTAACAAGGAAAAAATAACAAACTTTAAAAGGGGAAATAACAGGCAGACCAAAGCCCAAAGCACCTTCCAGGTGGCGGCAGCAGCTTGTGGTACGAGTAGTATAGCCAGGTTCTCCCTGCTAATCCGCCTGGTACCTTGCTACCCAGACTGCCGTCTCCGCCCTGCGTTCGTCAACTATGCCCAGCCCCTTGGCGTCAGACAATACGAGCCGAGCAGAGCAGGTTCGTCTTCCAACCACGCCACACGGCTCCTTGAGTACGGCTTATCAATCAGAAAATGAAGAGGAAGAGAAAAAATGAAATGAAAATCACGGAGAGTCAGCGCAAGAAAGAAAAAAAAAAAAAAACTAAAAGAGAAGACAAGGGAAGACCACGTTCGAGCCAGCTGCACCAGTTGGTAGCACTAGTAGTATGGTCATATTCTACTTCCTAGTCGACTTGGTGCCTTGCTACCCTGTCTGCCATCTCCTTCCTACTTTCGTCTACCGCCGTTTCCCTTCTACCCCTCCTGTTCCCCCCCCTCTCCGCATTCCCTCGGTCGGGCTTTATGCCACTTCTCCAGTGTTGCCCCCTCCCCCCCCGTTCCTTTGGGCACCATCCACGGCGGATGCGCGGCGCTGTCTACTCATCTCAGCCTCAGCCTCGTGCCACCTCACCATGAACCGTTCGGCTGCTTCAAGGATCCCCCGGTACCACTTCCCCACCTTTTTGGCTGCAGTGGACCACAACGCGGTCTCAACTCCAAACACCAAGGGGGCAACTTCCGTTGACCCTTCGGTGGCTCGGAACTCCCTAAGGTCTTCGGCTATGCATCTATGCCAAGTCTTACACTGTCCGTCTGGTCTCGGGTTCTCCCCACCAGCTATCGTCCCGAGCATTACCCGATTGGGTAATCGCTCCTTGCTTTGCCGTGCCACGCCCCCCGCAAAGAAGAGCCGCCGTTTACGAATGGTCGTTTCGATGCTCTCGCAACGTGTCATCTTGAGGGCCTTCGCGTACGAGAGGGTGGCATGGTCAGTATGAAGTCGGCGCTGGAAGCCAATGACTCGCAACAGGACTTGGTGGTGAGCCGTTCGAAGCTTGGCAAAGTGTTCCGCTCTGAGGGTCCACGTCACACACCCGTACAGCAGGGTCTCAATCACCTCGCCCTTCAGCATTCGGACTTTAAGGCTAAGGGGGGCGGTCGTCCTATCATACAACTCCGGGCCGAACCGTTTGAGGCATGCTCGCATGAGGCGGATCCGTCGGTCGATTTCGAGCGAGAGGTCAGCGTTTTCGTGGATAACGCCGCCTAGGTATAAGAACTGGGTCGTCTGCTTATACCTCTGACCTGCCGCTTCGATGACGAGCGGTGGTGCGAGGGTTGTCCGGTCTGGTGTTTGTAGGACCATTGTCTCAGTCTTCTTTTCCGACACCGTGAGGCCTGCTGCTTCGAAGACAGTCACGATGACTGTCATCATTTTTGCGAGCCCTTCAGCCGACTTCGAGACAATTCCTGCATCGTCGGCGTACAACATGCCCCATACAGACCTTCGCACGCACGCCAATGGCTCCTCCTTCCCTGTTCGAACTACTCCAGCTTCCCAGAGTTGGACCAAATCCCTTACAATGGCTTCGTCTTGGCTGAAGCGTACTAGTACGACGTGTAACGCAGCAGCGAAGAACACGTTGAACAGTAACGGTGATAGTACACAGCCTTGCCGCAGCCCCTGCGTGACATCAAACCATTCCGAGAGCTCGCCGTCATCAGTACGCACGCGAGCCCGCATGCCATCGTGGAAATTACGGATAATTCTCAGCATTTTGGTTGGTACGCCAAAGCGTGTGAGTACCTTCCATAACAGCTCTCGGTCGACAGAGTCGTACGCTTTCTGCAGATCGATGTGCCGTCTTATCGTGATTTTGGTTTTATTTCATGGGAGAACTAAAAAAACAGAACACAACCGACAATTTGAACTCCACGTGGACCACGACACGAACGAGAGTCGCTCACGCCGGGTTGGGCGATCAACCTTCACCACCAGCTCCTCGAAGGAAGCAGCGGAATGTGGAACCCCCTGGGGAGCTGCGTAAGGGGTTTGCTAGTCGCTGGACCAGCAAGGAGCTCTCGCCTTCGCGGAGCATGAGCTGCTTGCGGCGGTCGTAGTCAGAAAAGTACCGTTTGATTGTTTTGATACTGCTGCTGTAGTCTAGTCCTATTCGTTTCCAAAGTTTTGCCTCGAGCAGCTGCAGTTGGGCAGCCGCAAGAGACACGATGGTGGCCAAGGTACTGATGCCCTCCCTCTCCGTGGTGGCCGATGCACAAGTGTTGGAGCCCAGCTGTGTACAAGCGTAACCAAGCATGTAGCGTCGTGACCCGTCATGAACCCATTCTATAACCTAGACAAAATTGTATAATGCCACCGAGGTCTAGTGCAAAGCCAAATTTTATCACTTTCAGAGTTGATCAGAAAAGGCTGCAAAAAAAAATCATTTCATGGAATTTCAGGAGTGATAAAATCTCGGAGGAACATTTTTTCCACCAAACAGGCCCCATAAGACGTGATTTTGATAAAATTTGATCAGATATGGGACCAGATACCCCGAAGCCTCCGTAAACAGTGATATAATCACCTCAATTTTTTTTGCATAATCCGGCCTCATGCATGGTGAAACGAACCAGTTACAGCAGTAGTAACTGTTGTTGTCTGTTGGTGTTTTTTACTTTTTACACACAACACATGCACAGGCACACAGGCAACATAATAGGCATTGCCCAGCCAGCCAGCCTGGCTTCGCTCTGCGAACAAGTAGGCCCAATCTTCTAAGACGTGTCTTAAAATACGTCTTAATCCTTTTCTCAGAGAGAGGCCCGTCTTACTCGCTATATCGCGTCTTGGCACGTCTTACATTCGTCTTTTGGCACGTACGTTTAGATATTTTTACCAATCCGCCGGAGGATAAAACAAACAAAAAAAAAAAGTCTTGGCACGTCTTAGATTCGTCTTAAAATGCACCAACCAGGCGCCGCGCGGTCGAGGCGTCTTAGGGGGTCGACACGACCACAGCGAGCTGTGGAAATAGATAATAGGTGGAAACACAGCGAGGACGGCAGATGAATCGACTGCTTCAACTTGCTTCTTTCGAACCTTCTTTTTTCGGGCCTCCATGCGCTCTTCCCTGGCACCGGGGACACATCGAAGCCGCTTCTCCGTATTTTCGAGGATGGCATTCTTATTATTATTCCTCTCTTCTTGCCATCTGACAATGAATGTGTGTGCAGCATGATCTTCAACATTCTTATTTGTTTTTAAATGAAAAACGAAAAAACATGATATAGACTGTATCTTCTCTCCCCACTTGGCTCTGCAGTTGGGTTGGGGGAAGGTCCACTCCAATTTATTTCGACATACTACCTGAGGAATACTGCTACGTATACCTCTGTTTTTTGTTTCAAGTTGTGTTGTGGTTGTTAACGTCGTAATATATACTGGTATTATACTTGGTATAATGCAAAAACAGAATTGCATCCTGATTGATGGTATACTTTATAGGGCGACTATACTCTCCTGTGCTGTTCGTTTTTCTCTGTTTTTTTGCGATTATTAGTGCTATATACTATATACCGTGTGGTATATCAGGAGAATACTATATAGGTGACATAAAATGCCTTATTTGGGACGCCCAACATAATAATAGGACATGTCAACAACTGCTCTCTCTTTCTGTGTTCGGTGGGCAGGGCAGTTATTATTGTTATAATATTAGTAGTGGTTTGCGCAAAATCCGTTGGTATATATATGCTTACACCGCGGATGCATCACTACTACCACCGGTAGCAACGTGTGTCGTTCTTTGAACGACATCTTTTAGGACAAATACTACTGTGTGCTGTTTTCTCTTAAGACTTTCTGTTTTAAGTTGGTGGCTTCGTAGGTTGCTATTATTAATACCTGGTATATATTAATAAATAATACTACTAATAATACGTGAAAAATTATATCTGAGTTTGTTGGTATCCACGGCTGCTGACGGTATGATATTCGTCCTCGTAGAAAACAAACGACGCAATAAAACCAGGTACCTACCTGGTGCCTTCTAATCGCAATGCGATTTCGGAGCTTTCACTTCGAATATGGGCACATATATGTACGAATGAATGTACGAACAAATACACGAATGATGGGAGAGGAGCGTCTGCCGAAGAGGGTGATGTTTGGGGAGATGGTTGGGGGTAAGGGTTACTCCGGAGGACAGGAGTGGGACTGGATGAGGTACCTTGAGGAGGACCTCATCAAGGAGTTCGGCATCAAGCTCGAAGGGTGGCGCGAGGCAGCACAGAAAGCCGGCAGATGGTTCCGACGGGTCAAGGAAGGGGCGGAGGCCTTCATGCGGAAATGGCATACAGATGAGAAGGGGAGGCATCGGCAGAACGGCATAGAATAGCTGCAACCACGACCACAGCCGTTGACGCCAACGCGAGTGTGCAGAATGGCAGGGAAGAGGGGGGGGGCGAAAGGGGGACGAGGGGGAATGGCCGGGGGGGGGAGGGGAGGCGGTCTGCCCAACAGACTGAAGCCTGGTTATGGCCATCATCGTCATGATGCACTCCTTTCTTTGGGACCCAAGTAACTATTATAGCATGGTGCCATCTGATGGGCAACTTTGCGTGTCTGTATGCTCCACAGTGCCTCTGCCTTTCGTATTTTCTTTCCCCCCCGCCCGTGATTATCGCTTTTTTGTCCCTTCTTTTTTTTCATTTTTCTTTCATTCCCGTTTGTACCTCTTTGTGTCTTTGTTAGTATGGTCCGTTTAGCCTTTTTTTTGCGTTTTGCTATCTATCTGCGTCTGTTTTAGTTTTTTTTTTTTTTTTTTGCTTAGCTTCATCTTCTTTTTTAGGTTTTTGTCTGCTATTAATAGTCTCCTTTTTGCTTATTTGGTGTCCGCAGTGGTGGAGTGCGTATGTATGCTTGTTTTTTGTTTTTGCCTCTGTTTTTACCAAGTCTTGAGGTATTTCTTCCACTCCAGAGTTATTGGAGCCTGTCCTGCGACCACGGACTGCATTGAATTGTGAGTTAATGTGAGAACAACAACAACAACAACAACAACAACAACATATATATAGATACCTGGTATTCAATTATGTACTGCTGTACGTGACGTCAAATGCCAACAAACAAGGAACTACTACGTAGGAGTATACCAGGTACCTGGTACGTAATAATACTGTTCGTCCATCATTATACGTAATAATCGCACTTACTTATCAGGTATATATATACCGGTATAGCTTGATGATACTTGGATTATTGCCGTATTTCCTGGCGCTTTACGTTGTTGTGTGGTTGCTGTATATTGCTGTATACCCGTGCCTCGTTGAAGTAGTAGCTAACTGTTAGTTTTCGACATAATTCTTGCTTTAGTACTACTGCCAAGAGGTTAGACGTGCCAATATACGAACCTAAGACGTGCCAAAAGACGAATCTAAGACGTGCCAAGACGTGTCTAAGGCGCGCTAAGACGAGTCTAAGACGCGCTAAGACGAGTCCAAGACGCGCAAAATACGATTGAAATTCGCGCGACTTTTAGTCGATTTTTTTTCGGCCTGCGGCCGTCTTAACCCCTTTAGAACCGCAGTCCCGTTTTGGGGACAAACTATACTTGATAGTTTGAATGGTTTGTCCCCAAAACGAGACTGCGGTTCTCGCTACGCTCAATTTCCCAGTCCGACTTCCGGCTCGCTTCGCTCGTCTTAGAAGATTAGGCCTACGAACAAGCCGAGATTCAGCCACGTAGCGCTGCTCTCTCCGACGCCCGCACTCTGAGACGCCGCTATAACTGTGCCCCCTCCGAACAGGGTAGTACCTTATCTGGTACATGGTCGACAACACAACAAAAGCAGCAAGGCAAGCCGAAAATACGTGCGGGTACAACATATTCACGAGAAGATGGCGATGAACGCGCGGGGAAATCTGGCGCGAAAAGTCCCTGAGTGCGCGATTCCCGAATGTCGGAGGCCCCGCTACGAAAGCGATGACATCACGCACATCTACTGCTCGAGATCGCATGCTAGGGAGGCGTCCGCGAGGGCGAAACCCCCCTCGAATTGCCCTCCGCTCGGCTCCAGCAAGGTGAGAGAGACCGCTGCATGAATGTCGCCGAATTTCCTCCAGCAGCCCAGTGTAATTCGTACTTCGTACCCTATGATATTCGTACAAGGCACACAGGACGCCGGCATCGGACGGTTTCACCATTACCGACGCTGTTGTGCAGTAGTTGGAGTAGTACCGTTAGAACCTCGGTGTGTGGTGGTGATTCAACAGCTACAGACAAAAGAACCCCCGGAGACACAAAGAGTGGCACTAGACTTTGTCACGGCCTGAAAATGGACAAAATCAAATATCGTAGGTATGCCTATTTCAATATTTGGCCCCATTAACTGTTGTCCTCCGTAATAGTTTTGTCTATTATTGATGCTGACCATACGTTTGTCATTTTCTGGTTCAACAACAGGTCACCTTGGTATCTTACAAGGCTCCGCGTGGGTGCCGGCAAAATATACCTCAGGGTCAATTCAAATTTTAGTAGTTATACCAGGTACTACACTACACTGCTGATCTTCGCACACGTGAATACACCATACCTGGCACAGGAAGCGGAAGGCAATATAGGGTTTCCCCGTAAAAAATTAAAAAACGTCGTGAAAGAAGGTCGTCTCAGTTATTTTCCGGCAAAATAAATCGTCGCGAAGTTCGCCGTGACGTTTGAACCACAGTTTGGCGAGTAGTCTGCGGAAATGATGTAGATCTCGACGTTCGGCCCGCTTTTTCATCTACCAGGTACCTGGTACCTGGTACTATATTTCCTGTGCCGATTGCGCATTCCTCATACTCTCATCACCTACCAGATACAAAGCATGAACCCGCAAAAACTAAAACCTCCGGTTTATCAACAACTGGCGCTACTGCCGTTGTACACCCCTTCCATTCGTGGGTCCAATCACGTGTGTGTTGATTACTGTATGTATGCCTGAAGCTCGTACAGCAGCAGTTGCCGGACGTACGAGTACATACAGCAAACACACCATCAGGTGTCATCGGTCGCCCCGGTGGTTCAAGTGGTTAACCTCGAATTCTACTTGTTTGAGTCCTGGGTTCGAGCCCTAGGAGGGTCGGACTTTGACTTTATTTGCAAAAATAAAAAAAGGGATTCAATTGTTGAGAGCGCCTTGCAGCGTGGGTAGGCACAATTCGATGCGAGTCGACGAGGGAAGAAAAGGCTGAAATTTTCTCGCGATAAAAAATGAAGGCACGTACCGTAGCGGGAAGGGGGGAGAAGAGCCTGCTATGTGACCCCGGATCTGAGTTACGAGTTGGAAGGAGAGAGAGAAGAAGATGTGCGAAGATAATGAATGGGATGGAAAAAAAAAAAAAAAAAATACCTGTGGTTTACTACTACTGCTGTTGTAGTGGTATAAACACTCGTATCTGGACAGCAAGCTTCAAAAACGCAAAACCATATGGAGCGATCCTCCGTCCTGCTTCTTCGTACATCATACTCGTACGAACGCCAAATATATGCTCCGATGACCCGCTACATACAACCTCAAGCACAACCTGCTGCGGTACCGCCGCCTGCGTTATTCCTCCCCCTGCTCATCATCCTCGTCCTTTTCATCTGCCTCCTCCACCCCGCTCGGACCTCCAACCACAGCAGCAGCTCCCCCACCTCTCGTGCCCAAAAATTCCAACTCCGGTGAGCGTCCCAGCGAGCCAGAGCTATCATCCAGACGCACTGGATAGCTGTTGCTCCCGGTCGCCCTCAGAGGCCCAACGCCACCCCCCTCGACCCCCAGTCCGGCATGCTGTGGCTCTCCACAGCCTTGGCGATGGTCTCGGCTCGGCGGGGTGCCAGTGCAAAGGGAATGTCTTTTGCGCTCGCTGTTGGTGTGGTTGCATGCCCCTTGCTGCGTGCACCCGAGGACATGTTTCCTCTCGTCGACAAGAAACTCAACATGCGATCAGCGCAGAGCTGTAGATGGGTTTCACACAAACAGAAAGCAGCATCTATCTCCCGCGGTGCCGGCCGGCCACACGTTGAAGCGGTATATGTCGTCGTGGTGCACTGCTGCTGCTGTGGATTACTTACAGCGCACGAGATGAGGGGTGCCAAGGCTGGGAGATGGGGATGGCCTGGCTGCGGTCTGTTCGCAGCTGTTCATCCTCACGACGAAAAAAAATATGCCGTAGAAGTACCTCTCGTCAGATTTTTTCGTCGTGGTAAAATTTCTAGGTTTTTGAATTTTTACGTACCAGGTATAATATAGCGGCGTAACCTCGAGACGACTTTCTTTTGGCGAGACGACGATCTTCACGACTTTCTTTTTTTACGGGGAAACCCTATAATATCGAGTACCAAGGTACGTGCATTCTATTACCAGGTACGTAATAGTAAAGTGCTTTGGACAGCCAATGCCAAGTATACCCCATTCGACGTCATCTAGGAGATGATGGGCGTCGAGGCGCGTTGGGATTGCTGCCCCCAGCACGTCGGAACCTCGGCACGAACCGGGCCGGGCAAAAAAACACGGAACGGAAGAAACCCACCGCCTGGGAAAAGCGGAGGGTAGAGGAGAAAAAACACGCAGCACGGAAGAAGAGGAGGCAAGGTCGGAAGGGTCGCAGAGAAGCTCGAAGGTTGCGCTCAGATGCTAGGGCTAGGTACAGAGCTGGGGAACTTGTCGTGGGTACGTTCAATGTTCGCACACTCGCCTTCAACGGCAAAAATGGCATCGGCCACAGCGAGGTCATCATGAAGGTATGCCAGGAACTAGGATGCGATGTCGTAGGTCTCCAAGAGACTAGGCGAGACGGGCTTAGCACGTTCACAGCAGCTGGATACACGATTTTTTGCTCTGGAGCAGACGGCAGCAAATACGAGAGGAAGGGCACCCATGGTGTAGGACTAGCTGTCAGGGAGTCTATTGTGGCAGGTGTGGGCAAGGATGATCTCGAGGTGGAGTGCGTTAGTGCCAGACTGATGAAAGTTCGCATTCAACTTGAGGGCAAATCAAATGCTGTTTCTTTTGTAGTCGGCTATGCGCCGATACTTACGTCCGTTCCCCTCGCTGCCTCGGCAAGGAATGCTGCGAGGCATGCCCTATCAGGCTAATAGCGAGTGGGGTAGGTCTTTCTGGCGGGTGTAAGGCCGGACTCACCCTCAAGGAGTGATACCTTCTTGCTGCTGCCTGTGGCCGCGAGGCTCAAGCGGCAGTAGAGTTGGGTCGTACGTGGTGCGTGAGGCACGGAGACCTACGATTCGCGCGTCTTTTTTAGGCAGCTGCGGCAGAGCAGCAATGCTCAATCGGGGTGTCCGTACGCGGAGGCAGGCGCCACCACAGGCCACACTACGGCACAGTCTATTGCGCCGGTAGGAGGCTGGATTCGACGACGAGGGAGGAGGGAGGCTGAGCGTCGACGTGCGGGGAAGAGACGGATTGACCTCCCCCTGCGCGAGAATTTTTATCTTTCAGATCAGACCCGCAAGTGCGAGGAGCATTTTGTTTTTCAGGATGACGGAGAAAGGAAATCGACTGGAAGGGAATGGCAATGAGTGCACGCGCAAAGGAGCGGGTGGATTGGGCCAAGGCGATGATGCGGCCATGAAGAGCGGCAGGAAGACGGTGCACGGAGACCCATGATCTGCACGCACACCATCATCACGAGAGAAGCAGTCATAGTTTGTTTTTTCCTGGTATTGTTTTTCACGAGGCAGAATAGTATCTACCGGTACTTGTTATTAACGTCGTCACTTCTTTTTTTTGGGGCATGCTGCCCTCCGGCGGCCGAGGGTTCTTTCTCGCACCGATGCTCGGGGCATTTCACGTCGCCGAGCTGGCTCTAATAAACGAGGGGTTGTTTTCCGCCTCGCCGAGCCGAGTAGGTGGCATGGAGAAACCCCACAACATTTGTTTTTCTGTTTTTCCAATACATTTTTTTTACAGCCCGCCACCCTCGAACAACCTCGTGGTCTGCAATATTCGCCTCTCGGGTCGGTTCGCGCCGAATCGGAGGGTAAAAGCAGGCAGCGGAAAACGAGCTATTGATCTACAACGGTTGATGGCAGACCCCGGTCTCCGAGCGGACCTCAATAGGGAGATAACCAAACTTACCCCCCACCGCCTGGTACAATTGGGAGTGTCGATGATAAGGCAACTGCTCTAGTGGAGACCGTGCTGTCGACTGCTGCTAAACTAGCACCTCATACCAGTCGAAAACAAGGGCCGCTGGGCTGGTGTACGCCCGAAGAGGTAAAAGCAGAGGTGCACTCACGATGGCAGGAGAAGGAAAATGCGAGGACGCAACTACGTGCTAACCCGGAAGACAAAAATCTGCGAAAAGCTGTGAAGATTGCCACTAAACAGCTCAAACGTGCGAGGACGGACGGAGTGCAGAAGTTCTTCGAGGAATACGTCCGTCAACTCGAAAGGCGTATCCAAGAAGGCGATCAGTTTGGGTTCTACAAGCACCTTAAGGGGATGAATGTGGAAGGAAAGAGGACTTTCCGTTCGCAGTACATCAGGGACGAGGAAGGTAGATTACTACGAGACATAGGCCTCATCCGGGAACGATGGGTAAGGTGGTTCCATAAGCTGCTAAACACCAAGTCATCGACCCTCGACCCGACTATCGTCGATGAGCTCAAGGTCTGGCCCTCGTGCAGTCCGCTGGACGACGCCCCGTCGAGATACGAGGTGGAAGACGCGATCAGGGCGATGGCGAACCGCAAGGCGGTTGGGCCTGATAGTCTCCCAGCTGAACTTCTGAAGGTCCTGGCCGACGAGGGAGACTCGGACACCTTGGGAAGCTTCTACGAGATTATCGTCGCTGTTTGGAGGGGAGGGGTCGTGCCGCAGCAATGAATGGAAGGATGCAACGATTAAGGTGCTGCACAAGAAGAAAGACAGGACGGAGTGTGGTAACTATCGTGGCATTTCCCTTGTCGCGCATGCCGGCAAAGTACTCCTCAAAGTCATCGCGCGCCGACTCAGCGACTATTGCGAACGGGAAGGCATCCTGCCGGAGGAGCAGTGTGGCTTTAGGCCCGAACGATCGACGGTCGACATGATGTTCGTGGTGCGACGCTTGCAGGAATTGGCAAGGAAGAAGGACACTCCGCTCTTCATGTGCTTTGTCGACCTCACCAAAGCCTATGACTCCGTCGACCGAACCCTCCTGTGGGCTGTCTTGGCTCGCTTTGGGGTGCCACCTAGAATGCTCACCGTTATCCGCCAATTCCACGACGGCATGCGAGCATGCGTGCGGCTGGATGACGGCGAGTGCTCAGATATGTTCGACGTGAAACAGGGCCTACGGCAAGGGTGTGTGCTCGCGCCATTGTTGTTCAACATGTTTTTTACAGCGGTGCTGCGTGCGGCGGAGAAACGTTTCGCTGCTGATAAAGCCAAATCGGACAGCTTGGTGCAACTCCAACAAAAGCAGGAGAAGAAGAAAAAGAAGAGGGGGAAGGCACGGGTCGGGCACGCCGACGGACAGGGGAATGATAAAGAGGCCCAGGCACTGTGGGCTATGCTCTATGCTGACGATGCAGGCATATTATCGAGATCACCCAACGGCCTGGAGAGGATGATGACGGTGATCGTGTCTGCATGTGCCACTTTCGGCCTGACGGTCTCGGAGGCCAAGACGGAGATAATGTGTCTGCAAACGAAAGATGGGGGGAACGTGCCGTTCACCGTCACCGCCGCCGGCCAAGTGTACAAACAAACGACCGAGTTTGTGTATCTGGGCGGGGCTATCAGCGCAGATTGGACGGGCAGAAGTGTCGAGGTAACGCGTCGACTCCAGAGGGCATGGGCATGCTTCGGACGGTATAAGATGGAAATTTATGACCGCCCGGGTGTGCGCCTACGCCTGAAGGTACGAATGCTGAGAGCCGAGGTGATCGAAACGTTGCTCTACGGTTGCGTTACTTGGAGCCCGAGCAAGACTGATTACGGTAGGCTACGGGAGGTCCACCACAAGATGCTCCTCCGATGCATCGGGTGGCGAAAACGAAAGCGCGAAGACCACATTCTATCCTATGCTAGCGCGCTTCTCAGGACAAAATCTGAAAGCGTTGAGACGACGGTACGCAGACGTAGGCTCTTGTTTGCGGGCTTTGTGATACGAATGGGAGAGGAGCGTCTGCCGAAGAGGGTGATGTTTGGGGAGATGGTTGAGGGTAAGGGTTACTCCGGAGGACAGGAGTGGGACTGGATGAGGTACCTTGAGGAGGACCTCAAGGAGTTCGGCATCAAGCTCAAAGGGTGGCGCGAGGCAGCACAGAAAGCCGGCAGATGGTTCCGACGGGCCGAGGAAGGGGCGGAGGCCTTCATGCGGAAATGGCATACAGATGAGAAGGAGGCATCGGCAGAACGGCATAGAATAGCTGCAACAACGACCACAGCCGTTGACGCCAACGCGAGTGTGCAGAATGGCAGGGAAGAGGGGGGGGGCGAAAGGGGGACGAGGGGGAATGGCCGGGGGGGGGAGGGGAGGCGGTCTGCCCAACAGACTGAAGCCTGGTTATGGCCATCATCGTCATGATGCACTCCTTTCTTTGGGACCCAAGTAACTATAGCATGGTGCCATCTGGGCAACTTTGCGTGTCTGTATGCTCCAGTGCCTGCCTTTCGTATTTTCTTTCCCCCCCGCCCGTGATTATCGCTTTTTTGTCCCTTGTTTTTTTTTTTTTTCTTTTTTTCTTCATTTTCCTTTCATTCCCGTTTGTACCTCTTCGTGTCTTCGTTAGTATGGTCCGTTTTGCCTTTTTTTTGCGTTTTGCTATCTGCGTCTGTTTTAGTTTTGTTTTAGTTTTTTTTTGCTTAGCTTCATCTTCTTTTTTAGGTTTTTGTCTGCTATTAATAGTCTCCTTTTTGCTTCTTTGGTGTCCGCAGTGGTGGAGTGCGTATGCTTGTTTTTTGTTTTTGCCTCTGTTTTTACTTGAGGTATTTCTTCCACTCCCGAGTTATTGGAGCCTGTCCTGCGACCACGGACTGCATTGAATTGTGAGTTAATGTGAGAACAACAACAACAACAACAACAACAACAACAACAACAACAACAACAATATTATTACATGAAATCTCAATCATCAAAAGGCTCATTTCTTGACATTTGTTTCACGTCTCTCAAACTCGTTTCTCACTGGTACCTGGTACGTACAACGTTCGTATAACATACCTGGTATGTTTTTTTCTCGGTTCTGGTACGCACCCATTTGCCGGCCCCGTGTATCAGATATTTTATGATATACCATGGTACCTGGTATTCAGTTATCAGTATTTTTTGTCCCGCAGCAGTCTCTTGTCTGATATCCGGTTCTCATTGTCGTTTGTCAGATTCCTTCTGATGCTCATTTCTAGGCCTTCTTTCTGAGTCTCGTCTCAGACTCTGGGCCGCAGTGGTTGGAAACCATAGCAGCATGCCAGTACCAGCTAACGCCGCCGTTTTTTCTACACACTGCTGTTGTACGTTTACAAGTATCCCAGCGGGCCCCCTCAGCAGTCAGACGTCGAATATAGGCTGTCTGGAAATGTGCGGCCTGGCCGCTCTCTCCGGATGCAACTGGTCGGTTCTTCTTTTTATCGAAGTTACAGCAACACGCTGGCCGGCACGCATTGGTGCACGGACGCTCACCCCAGTACACGTGCATAGTCGGAGTATTCTTGGGAGTACAGAAAGCATATACTGCTGTTGTGCTGCGAATACTCGCCGTACGTAACCCAGAATAGTGCCAATACTGGCAACATCCTCCCAAATTACTCCGAGTGCCGGCAGTAATATTGAACCCCGAAGTACTGAGTTCAGGCAGTATCAGCAGCACGTTCGGATCAAAATTATTTCGCGAGTACTTGCAGTGTAGTATCGAACAATCAGGAAACTGCGGGAGATCAATCTCGCAGTATCCTGTATGATGAACAGTATCGAATCTATAAATAGTGTCAGTGCTCGCAGTACCTCCAGGATTGTCCGCCGAAAATTACGCACTGAGCGTCAGTGCAGCGGTGTGTGCGAGTATGATTTAACACTCCGAGCGAATTGTGATACCTTGGTACAGCATACATACGGTAAAATAGCCCTCGAAAATTAAAGATTTTAGGCCTAGTGTTTTTGTTGTGTGAAAGACTCCTGCTTCTTACGCTGTAGTAACGTACTCGTATCTCAACGAGGCAAGGCGGAGGGGCTCGAAGGGACCGAAGGCGACCCGACCCGCCCAGGGAGAGAGTCGAGAGAGGGAAAGCGGTCGCGACCGCGAGGCCGAGAGATCGAAGAGAAATCGAAGCTCGGCGACAAACCGAGATCACAGCAGCAACAGCAGCAGCAGCAGCAGCAGCAGTAACTGCTGCATGGCACACATCAATTATCGCCACGAGCGAAGAAAGTAGACGAAGAAAGTAGAAACTCCATGTTTCGAAGAAAGAACCTCGGTGTCTCGGCGTGTCCGCCAAATCCGACAGAACGAGCGCAGTTCAGGGTCACCGTGCTCGGCGGCGGCGCGTGACCCCGAGAGTGCGCGCGCGGGATTAGGCCCTGTGGAGGCCGGGGTACGCGACCCGCGGAGAGAGCGGGCGAGAAAGCGAGTGCGAGGCCCCGAGACCGAAGGCCAACGGATCCCGGTCAGAGGCCGAGATGACACGCGAGGTCTCTCTCTGAATCTTCAAGAACGATCAAATATATGATGCCACATGTTTATACTATTTCGATGAACGACTATTTGGAATATGCTTTTAAGAAGACGATAAATGTAATCATGCACAGGAGTTATGTTGTAGAGACTCCGGCAGCAGTGCAGCAGTTGGGTACTCTACGTACAGCTACGTAGCGGCAGGCTAATCACTACAGCTGTTACTATTTGATAATACTCCGGAGCACCGGGCAGTTACTACATACATACTGCTCGTGTGCGGACTGCCACTGCCAAGAGATACGTACCGCCCCTGCTGGATATGGTCCGGGGTGCGCGGGGTCGAAAGAAACCCAGCACGTTCCATACCCGAGGGTGCAGAATAGCCAGGTACAAAAGCTACTTAGCGCAGCAGCGTGTTACTGAGCATCTGGCGACCCCCTCGCGGCAGCATAAAACCTTAAAACTGCTGTACGACCAATACGCGTCTCAAGCATTCTCGAGCGTACACCATTATATGTCCCAAACGTCCCCTGTCACCCCGTTCCGAGACGTGCGCATTACAGGGCTGTCCCATCGAGTTTGACGTCGACGAGGGCACGGGCCGCGTGCACAACTACTGCTCCCATACTCACGCCAACATGGCAGGAGCGCGCGGGAATCGGTCCGGCGGCGATTGCCTCGGGTGCGCGGTGTGCAAGATCGAAGACTGCATCGCGCTGGTCTACCGCGACCCCGTGACGGGAGTGGTGAGCACCTTTTGTTTCAGCAGAGACGGGGGTCGAAAAGAGGGTGAATTATTTTGGCACCAAAAATGACAACCTTTGCTGTTGTGTTTATGTTTTGTTTTTGTGGAAGGCAAGCAGGCAGGCGGTGGTGGTGGTGGTGGTGGGGGTGGGGATGCCGACGACTTTCTTTGTCGCGTGCGGTGGCCCCGGTGCGCGAGTTCTTCTGCTGCGGCTGCCTCCGCTTGGCAATCAAATGGCGTCAAGACGTCGTTGATGCCCGCCTATGTGGTGGGAGCGAGAAGAGTGAAATGGTCAACAAGTACCGACGAGCGGGGCCGTTGCCCAATGTAGATGAAATCGGTTTTGGAATAAACAGTTGAAGGCATGCTGAACCGCAGAAGCCATAAAATTTCATAACTCCTCCCTCTGCATTATAAGGGGTACACGGTACCCCCCCCCCCTCCCCCGCCGTGTTTCTGTGTGTGCGCCACTATTCATACCTGGCAGCATTTACCAGCCGTCTCTGATGTTCACCCTTGGGAACCTGCAGGACTCGGAGTACTGCAGCAAGCGACACTACGTGTTGGGAATAGCCCTGCGCTCCAGCGAATGCATCCGCGAAGACTGCAACAGGTGAGCTTTCCAGGGGCTCCAGATCATTGTGTAGCTGAAGATGGTCTGGGTAGCTATGCGGGAGAAGCGCTGCGTAATAGTTGCGACGTGTTCTGCTGCCACCGATCGTCGTTGCATGTCGTTGCGGGGGGACGGGCATGCCACAGTAACGCCGCGGCACGCCAGAAGCCGCGCTACAAGCACAGTTGGCAGTCTGTGCGCCAATCGACAGCAGCAGTGTGGAGAGCCGCGCTGCCTGCTTTGTTTCTCGCCATCAGCGTCGGTCAAGACAGGTCTTGAAACACGACGATGTCTTCGTTTTTGTTTTGTGCATTTCCTTCGTTCACAACGCGTCCACCGCTTCCGTGGGGGGTGCTTGCCTCGTCTACTTTTGGCAGAGCCGCATGGGTAGATCAACGATCGGGTGAACCCCTGGACTACTGCAGCACCTGTTGCGCGGCCTGCGTACAAATGCACCACCTGGTGGGGGCAGGGGAGTGCAGTCTACCCGGATGCATCCTCAAGTGTTTGATCCATCAACGCACGCACGAGGAGACGGGCTACTGCTCCGAGGACCACCGCGTGAGAGCGACGGCGCGCATGCTGGTGAGCAGTGGGCAGTCGGAACAAGGAGGGAAATATTCGCGAGTGTTTCCGCCGCTACTCGTAGTAGCACGCTCGGAAATGGCGCGAGTGCGTTGCACGGGTATGGTTCTACTTTGTTTCGCCGCCCGTTACTCTGAATTGGCTGTTTTCTTCCACGATGGTTGCCTTTATGCCTCAGCTGCAGTGGTAGAGCAAGCTCAGCAAGGGGAGTCTTGAGGAAGCAGTTGTTGACTATGGACATCGTTTGGCGTGTCGCCAGTCGTCAAAATGTGATATAAATATTGTCGTGGTTGTATTCCGCATAGTTTCGCGCTCGTTGTCTGCTCTTTTTACCTGTTATGGAATGGAGCGTTTTGTGCTCCGCTACTCCGACCAAAGACGTGAACCCTACTTACCGTAGAAACGCAGCGCACTGCAGGACCCCAGCGTTTCGCCACGTGTTCGGCGACGTCCATAGCCTCGTACTTCGTTCAGACTGAAATCGCCCCGCCCCAGTTCAATCGACGCCGTCTTCCGTTGCAAGTCCGCCTCACAAGTGGCTGTTAGTAGGATGCAGCTCACCCTTCACATGACTTTGCCCAACACCTCACGGCTCTTCACGGTTGATGCAAGAAATGTCTGCCTGGTCAGTGAGAACCCGACGTGCTCCGCCCCGGCATTGAAGGGATGCGAGGGTCCACGGTGGTCATACAACTAAATCCATGCATGGCATGAGCCCCCCCCCCCCGATTGTTAGCCCCCCGTCCTTGACCTCCACTGGCCTCATTTTCACTCCACCCGCCACCGCAGTTGACTCTATTTGTAGTCTGCCTTATTTCGAGCGAATGCGAGACTATAACTTCACACCACATGAAAAACAAACCTGTACCGCTTTTCCAGCTGGCTGAAGCCTGGTTCTACGACCGCCGACCGAGATTCCTACATGCGATCCCCCAGATTCTCCGAATCAGCCAACGCACACAAGTTGACGATAGTTGCCAATGATATCTTGCTGCGCGAGTTCCTAGCGACAGTCTCTGTATGAATAGAGTTATATTTCGGTAGTTGACCCCCGCCGAGGAAAAAAAACTGTAGCATACGTACGTATGCGTTCGAGACCGAAACATCTCCGTCCGAAACCGACAACAGACTCGCATTGCTCTCTACGTCCCGTCGACAGGCCCCGAACCCGGAACCCTTCGTGGATCGCACGTTCCGGGGGGGCACCACCAGCGCGACCGACTTCGAGCTGAGTGTCCTCACAAACCGGCACCCGGAGTACCTGCCCCGGAAAACGCTGTTCTTGAACGAGTGGATCAAGCCCACCGAGAACGGCATCTCGATCTCGCGGATATTCAAGATCAAGGTCTGTCGTGGTGTGGTTGTTGTTGTTGTTGTTGTTGTTGTTGTTGTTGTTGTTGTTGTTGTTGTTGTTGTTGTTGTTGTTGTTGTTGTTGTTATTGTTGTTGTTGTTCTCACATTAACTCATCACCACAATACAATGGAGCCCGTGGGTCGCAGGTGTGGTCAGCCGGCGGGCCAACCCGGAGCGATTGTCGTTGTTGTTGTCGTTGATGTTGTATTTGTTGGTGGTGGTGGTGGTGGTGGTGGTGGTGGTGGTGTTCTCACTTCAACTCATCGCCACAATCATGTCAGTGGTGACACAAAGAGAGGCTCCAATAACTCTGGAAGGAAGAATAAAACAACCCCAAGAAACGACTGTACATATAATTGTTTTTTCGCAAAGACTTGACACTACGCTGTACGTGGAGAGCACGTGTTATCGCAACTGAATCAGCAACAGCAGCGTCGTTGCGTCGAGCGGTTTTTGCTTTCCGCTTGCTCGCGTGGACCTCACGTTGCGCCCTGTCTCCGTTTTGTAGGTGCCCGAGGACGTCCGTCGGAGGAATTTGAAATACGCAAAGAGAATGACCAGTGTGAAGCGGCAGTTCCACGGCACCTCGTGCTCTGACGCCTGCACATTCTTCGTCAACCTGCGGGTGAGGGACGAACATCGCTGACCAGGCAATGGAATAAGCAGTTCTCGTGCTGTTTGTTACGATATGTATTATATTCATACGTAAAACATTATGGATATTTCCTGTTCCATTACTGCATTTGTAGGCCAACGATGGTAGCGGAGAAGAAAGGGTGAATGCTGCTCAATCTTTCTCGGAGTGGCGGGGGGGGGGGGGGAGGGGGGAGCCGCGCCAGTTGGCTGTCCTTTGTCCCAGAATAAACGAGGGAACCGAGCATCGTTGTGCACGTGATGGACGCGGGTGAACCCGGTTGAAGGAAGAAGGCGCAAGCAGTACACGAAGGGCTTGACCCATCTTGGCGATGGTCCAATGCGTCGTCTGTTTCATCCTGTCTATGATGTCAGCGGAGTTTTAAGCGATACCTGGAGCATATAAACCTTGCCTACGTTGTTAGAGACACACGGCGTGTTTCCCCATCCTGGCACGGCGCGGCCCACATTCGTCGAATTTTCAATTGCGCGCGAAACGAGCAGCCTTTCCTTACCACTTTTCTCTCTCCTTGGTACCGGATACTCTTGTACGAATCCTCTGGCGTTTTCCAACAGCAACACCATGTTTTTTCGTAACGACAGACATGATCTCGACCCCGGTACCTTCACATGCTTGCGCAACTCGAACTGACAGGGAGGGCCTTGCGGAGAGCCGACCTGCAACGTGTGCAACATATGCACGCACGGTTTCAAGTTGGCTGACAACATGGGCACAACGGCGAGGAGAACAAAATTTGCCTTGCGCTACGGCGACGGCCTGTACTTCAGCAGCGTCTCGGGAAAGGCCAACGACTACGCTACACTGTCCGAGAAGGTGCAGATCCTGTGTTTTCTTGGCACCCTCTTTTTAGGCCATACCTACGGCAAAAGCGGTTGGGCCATGGGAGACAAGGACGGCACCATGTTGATGCGGCGGTGTTGCCCAACAAAAGGCCGATTACCACATGACAAGACCTTCTGCAAAGTACTCCCCAACAAAGTCACCCACCACCACGGCAAGACGTCCTGCGAAGTATCATACCAGGTAGCAGCACTTGGTCTGCAGGTTTGTTGCCACTTTGGTTTGAAGCCAAAGTGATCCTCCCCCCGCCGCGCAGATCTAACCCGTCCCGTTTTGTTGCCCGCACCGTGTCGTCGCTGCGCGTACCGCCCACCATGGGTGTGGCAACATTTCCCCGCAGACGAGCTCCTCAGGCAAAGCGGTGAGGTGTATGTTCATGGCCGACGTTGCGGTGGCCAATGTGTTCAAGACGTTCGATTTCCGGCTCGATCCAGACAAACGAGAATGCCCCCCGCCAGGTTATGACGCCGTCCTGGGAGAGGTAAGGGGGGAATAAGCTCTCTATCGTAACTGCCTCTAGATCGTTGATATTTCGGGGTTTTTTTTTGCGTTTTTCTCATCCTCTCTTGCCTCGCTTTCGATGGAGGTGGCCACTGTCTGCCCTATACCTGGTATCTTCTCACGACGCTTCGCTGTTTGTTGGCTGCTGAGCAGCGCTATGGAATCTTGGCTTGTGGGAAACCAACGCGGCCTATCAAATGTCGGTGTGATAATTTTAGGGGCCAGCTTACATGGGCGCATGTCATTTTGTTCGTGGCCGTGTTCCTCTGGTATAGCAGGACTTGACGCCTGGTCCTCGACATCCCCCCCCCCCCGCACACGCAACAAACACCACGAAAAGGCGTTTTGGTTGGAAAGCTGCTTGACCCTCCGCAAGTCCAGCGGACAAAAGAACGGTTCCGACTCGATCGACAGCAGGCGCCCGGCATGTCCTCCGGAACATCAAGGGACTACGTCTGATTGGCGATTTGCTTCGTACTCGATAGCTTGCTGAACATTAGCACCCTTGCGCAAGCCTGTTCGTCAGGAGTGGCGGGTACTTCGACTCCCTCGAAGTATCTCCAGAGGGAAGCGCTCACGCGTTCTTCCTTGCTACGGGTTGAAGCCAGGGATTTGGTTTATTGTCCAGCGGTCAGGGCACGCGTTTTTTTTTTCAAGCACCCTTGACCACCCCCCTTCACCCCCTCGCTGCCCACGCCGTCCTGCTGATGCCTCGCTATGTCCCGATTTCAGGTAGGACCGAACCTAAACTACGATGAGATGGTGGTGTACAAGGAGGAGGCCGCTCTTCCGACCTACCTCGTCGTGTACACTATCCTCTGAACCGACGACACGGCAGTAATAGTATTTTTGTTTTCATGACTACTCTCAGACGGGAACGGGAGTTTCTTTTTACCGCAACCAAGCGTCGCTCCGATGGCCTTGCGCTTAGCGTTTTGGCAGCACGTGCAGCTACTGCTGTCACCCTCTTTTCCTTCTCGCATTGAGGCATGGCAAATCAAAATTGTGTCTATTCAAGATGTCGCGGCGCGGTGGGCCGCTTCTGGTACTTGTGGCTTTGGTTTCGACCGCCTGGTGTTGTTGTGTGTGGGCCGTTTCGGTGCGGGAAGGAGGCGTTGTCTCTTCCAGTGGCACCGGCTTCCTCGCGCCACACATGCACCCGTTTGGATCAAGGCCATCGAAGGAAGTGTCGTGTTTAGCCCCTCGCATGCGGAGGAGAGCTGTATTCTTTGTGTGCTCGTAGAAGTTTTTTATTGTGTTTACCTGAATCGGACTGGGCGCCGGGCGTTTCTATTGCTGAGACTCGCGGAAGTTTGTTATTAATAGTATGGTTACTTTACGTTGATAGAATAGTAGCGCTCCCCGATAGGTTTCGCGGGGCGCTTGGGGTGATTTCGCAAGCTGTTCACGTAGTGCTTAGTTTTTAGATCGTCGTAATTAATAGGATTCAGGATTGAAGTAAATGTTGTACATCTCGCTGCATGTGTCTTCTTCGATGGTGGTATTCAGCTGCAAGGAATTGCTTACATTTCCGTGTAAACGTGCACATGGATGAAAGCCGCGTAGAGCGATGCGTTCCGACCGCAGACACATCTGGTTGGTTCGAGTGAAGGGTTGGCCCTTTCGGGGGGTTATGGTGTGAACCGTTAGCTAATCGGCGCGTTGAGGGGGGGGGGGTTGTGTTGATAGCTTTTGTTGGGACGTGCAGTAGGACGCGCGGTACACGGGATGGTTCCGTAATTTGTAATATGACGTGGCCTCAGGTTGATCCATTCCTCCATATGTTCTAAATTCTCCTTGTCCTCATTTTCCCTACGAGGGAGGGGAGTGCCTCAGATTGATTTCCCTGCATGTGTTAAAAAATTATCGCTGCCCTCTGCTACTCGAGCGGGTTTCGGCAGGGGTGGTTTGCTTCTTTTTTTTTCATCTTGGGACATTTTGTTGCTCGAACATCGAGATATTTGTTTGCTTGCTACCACGCCTGAGCAGATCGCACCGGTCGCCCCGGTGGTTCAAGTGGTTAACCTCGAATTCTACTTGTTTGAGTCCTGGGTTCGAGCCCCAGGTGGGTCGGACTTTGACTTTATTTGCAAAAATAAAAAATGATTCAATTGTTGAGAGCGCCTTGCAGCGTGGGTAGGCACAATTCGATGCGAGTCGACGAGGGAAGAAAAGGCTGAAATCTTCTCGCGATAAAAATGAAGGCACGTACCGTAGAAGGAAGGGGGTAGAAGAGCCTGCTATGTGACCCCGGATCTGAGTTACGAGTTGGAAGGAGAGAGAGAAGAAGATGTGCGAAGATAATGAATGGGATGAAAAAAAAAAAAAAAGGTTCTCGCGAGGGAACGTATCAACTCCCGAGCGATCTTCCTCGCAGGAAGGAAGTCGAGTTCCCGCCGTATTAGGCCGAAAGAAGACACCAGGCGATCAAGGACTTCGTTGTCGGCCGTCAGGAACTCCGCCACGTACTATTGTACTATAGGTATGAGTGCTCCTTCGTGAATACTATACCAGGTCCCATTGCAGTACCAAGTATTGGTACCTCGTCCTCACTTAAACACACGTCGTTGGTGGTTGCCCTCCGACGGCCTACACTACTATAATCTACCAGTAGTAGAGGTTTACCGTTAAGTTGGTCCATATTATCCAGGGAACGCGACCCTGTCACCGCCTGTCACCATCACCACCGCATGTGCGTTCCTCTAACCAACGCAAGCAGGACTCTTGCCTCTGGGACGGCCATGTCAAAATTATCGTCGCCGTTAGGATCGACGCCACAGCGGCAGCAGCAGCAGCAGCAGCAGTAGTTACAGAAAGGAACTGTGCTACGATCAATCAATGCAGAAACGGCTCTGCCGCGAGCAGATACATTATGGGCGTGTGGGGGTTACATGTAAATATGTGAACCCGTATGCTGAAGGCAGCGGCGTGTTTTTGGGGGGTTTGGACCTGTCGTCCCCGAGTATACACCGTCTCCATCAATAGTGATGCCCGCCTCGTAAGAGGAGAGATGGTGGTGTTCATCCCACTCCTCATTTACCCTGTAGAGCAACATCGCGGCTTGTTGTGCATAAATCTGGGATGGAGAAAATACCAAAATACCCTAGTTATCCGCCCTGGTCCTCGGGTTCGGAGTGAGACGGTGACTCTTGCCACGCCACATCGGCGCGTGTTCACGCCCTCAACCTTCAACCACGAGCCTGCGCATCGGGTTTGCCGCCCCACGTTTCCGACGATACCAATCAACAATCAACACGAACAATGTAAATGCTTGAATTGGAGCTCATGAGGCGTAACGTGGTGGCCCTTCGACCCAGATCGAAGCCCCCCCCCCCCCTGCAGCAGTAGTAGTAGCAGTCATGCCCAAGCAGCTGATTCAGAAGCACCACACCAGCAATATGGTTTAGCAATGCATACACACACGATTATTCCACTACGCTGCCCTTCCTACAGTAGAGCTATGATATGTACAAGAAGTCAATTCGGTTTTCCGATCAGCAATCACGGGGAGGGTCGCGGATCTCGTTGGTTGCAGAATCGTAACCGAGGTTCTGCGTCATCGCACATGAGGCTCGCGATTTTGTTTGTGATGCGCGCAAACGCAGCGCACGAATACATAAAGGTATACCTCCATCGTCTCTTTGGCTGGCCGGCCGGCCGACTGGCACGACGGATAAAGGAACGCTCACACGCCTCACACGCAACTGGAAAAGGATTTCGTGCCCGCAGTTTTATTAGGCGCAGTAGGGCACTACTACTGCTGTGTAAGCAGGGGTTACTTAATGCGCGGTATGTTATTCCTTTGCTGCATCAATCATGCGAGCGAAGAGAGCCGTGCAGTCCCCCACAAACATTCGTGACTCTTATCTCTATGAATAGTCGAGCGTTTACCACCAGCTTGCTTGCCTGCATTCGTGTACCCGTAGAAACGGCACAACTCCAACCACAACTGGCCTTGCTTTTTTCTCCCCGCCTCGTCCGAAATCAAACCAATGCTCAGACTGAATAAAAAAAGGGCAGCAGCAAATTGGAATGCTGGCCGATGTATGATTTATTAGTCATGAAAAAAAATAAGTTGGATGACGAGATCGCCGACGCCTTTTATTGTTTTCGTTTGGCAATGATCAATCCTTGGCGCGGGCCTTGTTTATCACCCCCCAAAGTACCTGAAAAAAAACTTCACAAGAGTAGCCGCACTTCACGACTTGCCCACTACCCTGCGGTGTAAATCAATGCCGCGGGGCAGCCAGGCCCATAGGCACTCATCCTTCAAAAGCAAAAACGCCACCTCAAGAAAAAAGCCGCGCGTCTCAATGCTATACTTGTGGACGCGCGGGTATTTCGTGGAGGCAGACGTAAACCTAAATCTGGTATGTGCTGTTCGACACATACCTGCGACTCGTTCTCTAACGACACATTCAACGGAGAAACTACGCTATTCGGAACGCGTGAGCCAAGAGCACACTCTAGAATCTGCAAGAAAAGACGTTACCGCTATCGCTGCCGCTGCGCCACTGAAATATAAATAACAGTTTTCGACGGATCGTCACGCGGTGATTTACGACCACGCCGTCCCGTGTCAGACAAACGCGCCAGAAAAAATAAAAATCAGCCCGTCGAAAACCCTCTTACTCACACAGGGGAGAGGCGAGCAACACCCCAACCCCTCCCCATCAACTCCATCACCTTGCAAAACGTCGGCACCACAAAATAAAACAATGCCCCCTCCGATGCTAAAAAAACAAAATCGAGTGACGTTTATTAAAATCAAATCATTCGGCGTTTGCATTATCCCCCCCTCCCTCATCCGTTTTTTCTCCCGGGCCGTAACTCGTGTTCCCGTGTGTGACCAGAAATACCACCGCCATCGCCATATAGTGGCTACCCATGGATTTCACCGCAGACTGACTTCGAGGCGGAGGGAGGCCTACAGCAGTCTATACATGATGTGGGTAGGGGCGGGGCAAGTTAAATATCAAGGAATGCGTCCAGCCTGCTGTTCACTTCGTCGGGCTGGTCTCTCGTCACCCAGTGTCCCGACTTGGTCATCGCAACGGCAGAAGAACCTTCCTTGTCTTGCACTGCTTTCGCCCACGAGTCGGTGTGAAACGTCTGACGGACGAGAAAGACGACAGGAAAGAACGGCATGGACAAGAGAGGAAAACGATCAGGATCAGCTGGCGGCATGCGTTTATGGCACTACTTACAGATATCTCAGTCTCTGAGAGTGCTCGGTTGGTACACCCCTGGTCTCTCAGAGCTCCTATTTACATCATTCTTTCATTTCTTGCCGGACCTTTCCAGCGGTTCTTTGTTTCTCCATTTTTCTTGGCACTTTCAGTTTTTTTTTTCTTTTTCTTCTTTCGTTTCGTGTGCGTACGTGTACTCCGAGCACGGCACCGTGGGCGAGCGCGGCACCACTACGGGAGTCAGCGGGTGCTGGCGGGTAGAGGGGGGGTTGCAAGGAGCGCGTTCGCCTTTTTCGTGGCTAGGCGTCCCGTGTGCCTCGAGACACGAGGGAAGCACGAATGGGTTCTGTCTGGCCTCCATCTGTAGAATTCGATTGAGTATGTAAGCGTCGTTCGAGATTGCAAAAAAAACATTCAAGCGGTGCTTATTTTTGCGATCAAGCTAAGTTCACAGAGAGAGCTACGCAGTCTGAGTACCTACATTGTCTTGCTGGCCAACGAGGGCCACAGTGAGCACCGGGCCTCACGCGAGGCGGGCGACGGAGCTCACTGTGGCAGAGAGGGAGGAAAGCTTTACCCAGACCGAATCGGTGGGCGGGCGGTGTACGAGGCTGAGAGAGAAGCTCTGCTGTTTGATTTTTTTCTTTTCATTCTTTTTGACCGGTGCAAGGTGCTCCAATCAGGCAGGAAACTATTACACGAGAGGGGACGGGGATTTTTTTTTTCTTTCCGAAAATTCGGTTTCATTTTCATTGTTTTTGCGGTGCTGCTGTGCCGTGCTGTGCTTTCTCTTTCGTACATACGAATACAGACATAGAACATATCGAAAGAAGAAAATAAGTACCCTATCTGGGGTATGTACGTACGTACGACACGTGAGCGAGCATGGCGGGCGGAACCGCCCGCGATGCGAAGCGTATGTGGCGTCCGAGCTGTTTTCTCCTGAAGCATGGCGGCGGGGGACTTTTGGCATTATCAAGTCGCCAGTTTGCAACTACAATCATAAAATAAACTATATTCAATCATGGACCTCTTTCCGCTTCGCATATTTTGTTGCACTTTTCCTTCCTGAGCGAGCGTAGAGGGCGGCGTAGGCCGCCCGCCGAGCGAAGCGCCTTGTAGAACTACTTACAGATAACTTACTCTCCGGGCGTGCTCTGTTGGTACATCCCTGGCCTCTCAGAGCTCCCACTTGGCATCGCCTCATTTGATTACTTGCCGGACCTTTCCAGCGGTTCTTTGTTTTCTCCAATTCTCTTGGCACTATCGGTGCTTTTTTGCTTTTTGCTTCTTTCGTTTCGTGTGCGTGCGTGTACTCCGAGCACGGCACCACGGACGAGTCCGGCGCCGTCGCGGGTGTCAGCGGGTGCTGGCGGGTAGAGGGGGGGTTACAAGGAGTGCGGTCGCCGTTTTCGTGGCTAGGCATCGCGTGTGCCTCGAGACACGAGGGAAGCATGAAAGGGCTCTGTCTGGCCTCCAGCTGCAGAATTCGATTGAGTATATAAGAGTCCATGAGGGTCGTTCGGGATTGCAGAATAACATTCAAGCGGTGCTTATTTTTGTGACCAAGCTAAAATTCACAGAGAGAGCTACGCAGTCTGAGTACCAACGCTGTCGAGCTGGTGAACGAGGGTCACGGTGAGCACCGGGCCTCACGCGAGGCAGGCGACGGGGCTCACTGTGGCAGAGAGGGAGGAAAGCTTTACCCGGACCGCATCGGTAGCGAGGTGGTCGCGAGAGGGGCGGGCGGCGTACGAGGCTGAGAGAGAAGCTCTCCTGTTCGATTTTTTTTCTAGTATTCTTGACCTTGTGGTGGAAATCGAGTTTGGAAGCCTTACAATCGTGTAGCGTTTGTCACGTAACGTTTTGAATCTACGTTCCCCTACATACAATGGCGTCGTCGGCAGGACGTGAGATTATGAAGAGCGAGGTCCGTGGTTCGATTCTCGCCTTCATCCCCCAACAAAAAGGGAAAAAAGGGGAATATCCTATGTTCAAGAACATGTATAACTCACTTACTTAGAAAACACCCAGGAAGGAACGATGAGAGCAATGCGATCATTTCATACT
The DNA here is from genome assembly GCA_031213475.1 of Nereocystis luetkeana. Taxonomy (NCBI): domain Eukaryota; class Phaeophyceae; order Laminariales; family Laminariaceae; genus Nereocystis; species Nereocystis luetkeana. Next base: position 8,008,934 of record JARUPZ010000027.1, read on the forward strand.
AAGTCCGGTACCGAAAAGTCGGAGGTAAAACTTGGATACGCAGAGTCTTATCGGGGTTCCTGACTTACTCGCAAGAAGAGATCAGTCAGGTTTAGTGATGGAGAATGTGGTGGAAATCGATTTTATAAGCCTCGAACTCGTATAGCGTTTGTTACGTATCATCTTCAGTCTACATTTCTCTACAATCGTTTTTCATCAGAACCGGTCGGTGTAAGGCGTTCCAATCAGGTAGAACATTATTACACAAGAGGGGACGAGGCTTTGTCTTTCTTTTCGAAAATTCGAAAATTCGGTGTCATTTTCGTTGTTTTTGCGGTGCTGCTTTGCCGTGCTGTGCTTTCTCTTTCGATACAGCATATCAAAAGAAGAAAATAGGTACCCTGCCTGGGGTACGTACGTACGACACGTGAGCGAGCGAAGCGGGCGGAACCGCCCGCGACGCGAAGACTGTGTGGCGTCCGAGTTCTTTTCTCCTGAAGCATGGCAGTGTGTGAAGGTGTTACCTACTGAGCTATAGGGGTAAACGACCGATCGATTACCCTGCCCAAGGTATTCCTTATAACACTCTCCCCCCCTCCAAACGGCGGGATCTTTGGGGCGCCGGAGCCGTATACGTACGTCCATACAATGACCTACCCGCTTCGTTTCATTAGCTGGGGAACCAGGGAGATGTGTTTTTTAGGTGTGCACGCGCAAGCGTTTCTGTAAAAGAAACGTTCGAAGTGAGGTTCGAACCCGTGACCTGGACGACGTCAAATGTGAAGGTGGTACCTACTGAGCTATAGGGGTAAAAGATCGATCGATTACCCTGCCCAGGGTAATCCTTATAACAAGTGGGAGACTTTTGGCATTATCAAGTCACCCGTTTGCAACTACAATCATAAAAAAACTAAATTTAGTCGTAGATCTCTGTCCGCTTTGCACAAATTGATGTACTTTTCCTTTCTGAGCGAATCGCCTTGTATATACTTATATGTAGGATTGACGTATGGTCCATGCAGGACATCTTGTCCACAATATCTCCAGCACCAAGGTACAGTTTTCTCGGGGTGGAGGTAGATGTTCCGGAATCCAAAGACACCGGCAAACGCCCTCTCTAAGCGCAGGTCTCCGAAGAGCTTTTTTTTTTTTCCTCTGAGCCTTTGTATCCTAGATAAACCGGAAACACTTCATTCGTTCTTGGGGCCGGAAAACTTTCATGATCTCCAATATCTCAACGGATTTTGACAGCTCTGAAAATTTTCTCGGGGCCTAATTTTTTTTAATTTGAAAAAGCGAACTTTGATTGAAATATTTCGAAAAAACTGGATCTAGAAGATCGACTTCATTCGTTTTATTCAGGATACCTAGCAATATGATTTTTTAAAAGAGCGCGGAAAACGATTCCTTCTATCAATCCCCACACGCGGAGAGTTTTTTTCTCCTCGAAAAGCGATACTTCCCGAGATATTCGTAAACACGTTTTTCCGCTACCTGATACGGACCCAGATGAACCTACATACTAAAAATAGTATATACGATACCCTAAATACTGAAAATAGTGTGTACGATACAACACACGTACACAGAGCAGAGCTCTGTTGGGGCCACACACGCACACAGTAGCGCTAGGTTACGGGGGGCGAGAACACTGCTGACGACAAAAAGGCAGCAGAGGCGATAGCGCTAGCAGCTGCAGAGGAATGCCGGACTTTTTCCGTCCTTCAAAGCGCTCAATCAAGTGTTCAACAAATGGGAGTAGGAGGCGAAAAAGAAGGCGGTGAGGGAGGAGGCTGAGAAGGATACGGCTGTGATAATGGGGGGGGGGGGGTGTTAGGTACATGTGCGGTGACTGAGTGCATCCTTTCGTGGAAATATCGTTCTGGCGTGTCGAGAGGAATTTTGTTCCTGTGAATGGGTGTGGTTTTGGCATGTAGAGAGGCCATGAGGTCCTCCTGTGGCTGGGTATGGATTCCGCGTGAGTGAAAAAAAACGTACGAATACTTGAGTGAGGCTTGCCCCTGGTGTACTTCCGTTCCCCTCGCTGCCTCGGCAAGGAATGCTGCGAGACATGCCCTATCAGGCTAATAGCGAGTGGGGTAGGTCTTTCTGGCGGGTGTAAGGCCGGACTCACCCTCAAGGAGTGATACCTTCTTGCTGCTGCCTGTGCCCGCGAGGCTCAGGCGGCAGTAGAGTTGGGTCGTACGTGGTGCGTCAGACACGGAGACCTACGATTCGCGCGTCTTTTTTAGGCAGCTTCGGCAGAGCAGCAATGCTCAATCGGGGTGTCCGTGCGCGGAGGCAGGCGCCACCACAGGCCACACTACGGCACAGTCTATTGCGCCGGTAGGAGGCTGGATTCGACGACGAGGGAGGAGGGAGACTGAGCGTCGACGTGCGGGGAAGAGACGGATTGACCTCCCCCTGCGCGAGAATTTTTATTTTTCAGATCAGACCCGCAAGTGCGAGGAGCATTTTGTTTTTCAGGATGACGGAGAAACGGAATCGACTGGAAGGGAATGGCAACGAGTGCACGCGCAAAGGAGCGGGTGGATTGGGCCAAGTCGATGATGCGGCCATGAAGAGCGGCAGGAAGACGGTGCATGGAGACCCATGATCTGCGCGCACACTATCATCACGAGAGAAGCAGTAATAGTTTGTTTTTTCCTGGTATTGTTTTTCACGAGGCAGAATAGTATCTACCGGTACTTGTTATAAACGTCGTCACTGGTATTTGTAGTTTAACGAGTTGCATACCCTTCATGGGGAATAACCTACGCAATTATCAGGGACGTGGTATCATAACTGTGCTGCACCTTTTTGTGTCAGACAGTCCAGGAAGAGATGGCGATCGTTGATATTCGTTTGGTAGTAAGGTTCGATTGCTCCTTTTTTCACTGCATATCCGCGAGTCTTCACTCTGACAACACTCCAGATAGCAGGCAGGTGTGTCCCTATTTCGTTTTCACGACTACCGTGCGTTTCGTACGGTGCAGGCAGCACTTCAGACAGCATCCGCTGTAGTCAGCAGCCACGAGTCGGTTAGTGGTGGGAACGGGGGTACTCTTCTATGTTATAGTTGAGAGGATATACCCGCGGCCATGTTAGTTCAGTTTTGCACATTGGTTTTATCTTGTGTGCGCTTTTTTCGTCTCGTGTATTTTGAGGCAGCCGAATTTTCGACTTTTTTGTTTTTCGGATCTTCCTAGGGCTCCAGCACCTTTGTGTGACCACGGACTCCTTCGTCAGAGAGTTAATGTGAGAACAACAACAAACAACTACAACCATGACTGATACATCAGCCATATGTCACAACATATGTATGTACCTAGTATCGTTTATGTACTTACGATATGTACAATGTATCGTATGTACGTACGAACAGTTGTCTGTTGGTTGCCATTGCGCTGTACAGCAGCATGGCTTGATCTCTGAGTATGCTGCGCGTGCGGGTGCCATTAGCGCCCACTTCGGGGTATTTCGGGGTAATTTTGGTCGAAAATGTTGCATTTTTCCAAAAAAAAAAAAACTCCGCGGCTATCGACGTAGCTCGCGACGGCGGTCATGGCATTGTTGTTTCACGTTACAATTATTTTTTATTCTAAAGATAAGACCTATGCCAATGGAAACGCGAAGTTGAAAAGTTTTTTTTCAAATATATGGCTTTAAAAAAACAGCCAAAAAATTTCTCGTACCGCCGCTGTGGGGAAAAAAGAGAAAAATGTTTGATTTTTTCTTTTTTTTTCCCCGACGGCTGCAGGCGGCGCAATTTGTGTTTTTCTGGTCGCAAATTGTCAGCACGGTGATCGAAACCAGCTCGTGCGACGATCGACCCTCGATCTCGACATAGACTCAGCCCACGGCCAACCCACTCGGTATCTGGCAAGCCCAACGAGTATAGATGACGGCCTCGAAGATATCAGGTGGATCCATGGTCTAGGGGGCGAGAGCTTGCCGGCGGCGTCGTACGGTATCCTCCCAAACCTGAAAAAAAGACTATTTTTTGCCATTCGAGACGGATGGAGAAGTTTTGCCTTCTGTTTTGTGCAAACCAGCGGCCAAATGTTTTTTTATCACACGCCTGGCCAGCTCCCGCCACATGACACCGGCCATGGTGTGAAGACGATGACCCTAGGGTGGGTCGGAGCCCCTAACGAGCGCACTCCGTTCAGAATTCGTGACGCAATCGTTGGTTTTGTTGATCGATGTCTGTCGAGGACTCGGAATCTCGCCGCTTCGAACCAAAGATCGGCCTGAGTTTTTCTCAAGCCGATGTTGGCCCAACATCGGCCCCAGATTTGCTTTTTTCGGGCTTTTCCGAAAGTTAGGAACTTTTTTTTTTTTTTAGGTGGCCCATAGGAAGCGTGTTCTGAAAAAAATTGGCGGGTATCTTTGAAATTCAAACTTTTTATTGCAACTTCGCTGTACCATTGGCATAGGTCTAAGCACTGAAAAGGGAATTGATAACTTGTCCTGCATGGACCGTAATATACCGGAGTACGGGTTTCGTGCAGGCAATTATCTGGGATCGAACACATTTTTGTGAGTTTTTTTTAGTGATTGGGGGGAAGTTCATGCATGACACAATACGCCGTTCAAGATGACGTCACTTCTCTGCCACGGCGCGCCCCCCGAAATGCCCGTTGGATTAAATTTAAACACTTCGGCTGCTGTATACGGTTAATAAACGAAAACAACAAGCGAGAGCACACAATATTCCCAGAGAACGCTACAGGGGGAGGAGGGGTGACCAAATCGTGGAGACACAAACTGGTAAGACAATATTGGGCTGTCGCGAGCGTCTGCAACACCCCTGATGCCGATCGATTCAGACGAGAAAAAGTTGTGTGAAAAAAAGTGTGCAGTGTCCTATTTCTTGTGTGCGAAAGGGATACTGGAGCTCAAAAAAATGTTTTCGGTTGTCCTCCGAACGTTTACGTTCCCTGCTCTATCTTGAAACGATCGAAGGCGCGTGACAGGCCATACACAGACAGACGGGATCGAGATGTACTACAGTAGCAGCTCTCCTCAATATCGACATAAATAAACCACTCTGTTCCAAAATACAAGAGAAAAATGTATCCTCATTTTCAATCAAAAAGGCCCCTCTATTTAGGGTCAGAGTGGTACCTGGTATATATTATCGTGACCACGAAATGGCAGCCGCCAGGCATACCAAGACAACATGTCGCTCAAGGAGGCGGCGAAATCAGGCGGCGAATTCGCCACATATTTCCCACCAAGAGTCCCGCTGCCCCATCACAATAAAGCCTCATCGCCTATACGAACTCCCTAATACCTCCAACGGCCGTCGCTCCCGTATCCTACTACAAGCACTATCAATACGCTACTACTGTTGTACCTCGTAAAAAAGTCTTCAAAATCGCAGACAGAGGTTACACAACAGCTGAAAATAGTTAATAACCCTACGGTGTTGGGTGCCCTATGAGGAGATAACATTATAGTCAACAATTGCTTTGACCCTTTTAGGACCGCGATCCCGTTTCGGGGACAAGTTACTTTGAATGTGTGTGGATTGTCCCCAAAACGGGACTGCAGTCCTAAAAGGGTTAACACACGACGATGGGTTCCCCTATGAACGGTCCCTGCACGACAAACATCCTCGACGCAGAGAGCATCGTCCAACGCACGCGCAGGCAGGCTGGCAGACGCGAGACAAACTGACACGGAAACAGACAGTCGAAGGTGTGGAGGGCAAGGCAGCACGGGCAGGCAGCACCCAACGCTCCACCTGGGCATCTGAATGCCCCCTGCGGGCGGAATTATTCTCAGACCTTCACCGACGCCCACCAAAAGCAAAAGTGTCACGAGCAAAAGCAAGAGCAAAAGCAAAAGTGAGAACAAAAGCTGAAGCAAAAGCGAAAACAAAAGTGAAAACAAAAGCAAAAGCGAAACAAAAAACTCACCAATGTCTTCTTAACGCCCGCGGTGCCGTAGAGAAACAGAAGAGGGACCTCCGGCATCATCGGCGGCACGTCCTCTTCGGTCTTCGAGAGCTTCCTCTTCCACAAGTGGTAGTACGGGTAGCCCACGGAGGCCCTGGCGACGCGGGATCGCAGGGGGGCCCGCGCCAACCAGGCGAAGGCCCGGGACATGGCGTTGCCGATGGGCCCGCCCAAAAGGAAAGCGGTGATGAGCCACAAGTGGTACGAGACGATGAATATTGCACCGAGCGGGGGGGGCTTCAACACGCCGCCGATGTCGATGGCCACCATCCTTCGCACCAGGTCGGGCCGCTTCTTCTCAAGCATGTAGGAGTACATGCTGGGTACGCGGTTGCGTGGGTGGGTGCGTGGGTCGGTCGGTCGGTGGGTGGAAAGCATGCCATCTTTTTTTTTTTTTTTTTTTTCATCCTCCGACGGATTTGCATGCCATCGGAGTGCACACATAGTAGGAGGAAGGTTAAGCAGAGGCACGCGTGCAGGAGCGCAGGGCGCAGGAGTAATTCGCATGTACGACGTCCAGGGTCCTGCAAAAGTGATGAAGGTGGACTGAGCGTCTACAGTCACCCGAGGACCGGATCTTCCCACCACGCGTCTGAGGCAATGGAACACCCGCCACGTATGACCGGAACAGAATGGGCACGGCTGACGAAACCATGAACATCATACTTAGCGGAACGTGTGGATGGCCGCGTAACTTTGTGACGGCAGCGGCTCAGAGGTGCATGCATAGTCTTTGCTTGGTAGTGTTGAACCAACGCCCGCGTGAAGCACTTCCGTGTCTGACACACTACAGCAAGCAGCGCCCACTGCCTGAGGCGAGCAGCGCTGCTGTTAGCTGCAGGCTCTACGACGACACGTATTTTCGCGAGTCTGATTACTAGCCCTTGGCTCCAACACTAGCACCACTTTCGGCACACCTCCCATGAGGGGTCTAAAATGCCCCCCCCCCCGCGATATGGGTACCTCCCCCCTCCCGCCCGCGCCCTCCCCTCCCCTTCCCTCCTCCCAACCACGGTAGGCGCCTTGGAAATTTATTTGCGCGAAGGGGTCAGCACTCCCGTCGCTCGTAGACTCGGTCGGACTGTCTTGTAGGTGAACGTTGTGCTTGCACGCTTGCGCTCTTCGTATCTATCGGAGCCTAATTGTGCGCTTTCCGCTCGATACGTGCGAGAAGTACTGATAGTCCACAACGAAAAAAAAACAAAACGTAGGTATCGTTCAGCAGTCCGGGGTCGAATCTCATCACAATCTATCCGGCCACGTGCGAAAAAGTTTTTTTTTTTTTTTGTTCTTTATCACTGCTTGTACGCCACAGGGCAGGGCGATCGGCACAGGGCGGGCGATCGGTGCATGCTCAATAACGGGGGGAGCTTGCAAGCTTTGAGCGTCGGTGACGGGGCAGTCGCAACGCACGGACTTCTTCGACTGAATGAGTGTCGAACAGCAAACAGCTACCAAGTACAGGGCAGTAAAGTTTTGTCGCACGACACAAAACTGCAGAGTAATACAAGGTATGCAAGAACACCACTTTTCCATCAGCTTTTCATGAGAAGGTCCTGCAGCAAAAGCAAAAGATACCCGGTACCTGGTACCGTGGTACAACACTGTAGTAGCACACAGAAGTATCCTCTATTTTTTTCGGTGGGTTGTTGAAGGTGAGACACGCGTAAGATACGAGTATAAACTACATGTATGTGGTACCTTGATACGTTCGGCATCCGGCGAGCCGTTGTAAGAATTGGGGAAAAATACGAGAACCAACCGTTGGACTTGGAACGCAAAACGAACGTACAAGACATCAGTAGAGGGATAAAAGCTGGGCGTTCTGCTCGAGAACCTGCCGCCCATGGCGCCATCCAAGACGCCAAGAATGACGGCGGGGTTCTTCCCGACAATGTGTTTAACCGCAACCTCTGGACGCAGGCAAGTAAATCAACGTCACCTAGATTGTTATCGGTTGTTGTCATGGTTGTTGTTGTTGTTGTTGTTGTTGTTGTTGTTGTTGTTGTTGTTGTTGCTGCTGCTGTCGTTGCTGCTGTTCTCACATCTACTCATCGCCGAAAATCTAGCCCGTGGTGACAGGTATATATATATATTATATATATATATATGTATATATATATATATATATTATTTTTTTTTCCATCCCATTCATTGTCTTCGCACATCTTCTTCTCTCTCTCCTTCCAACTCGTAACTCAGATCCGGGGTCACATAGCAGGCTCTTCTCCCCCCTTCCCGCTACGGTACGTGCCTTCATTTTTATCGCGAGAAGATTTCAGCCTTTTCTTCCCTCGTCGACTCGCATCGAATTGTGCCTACCCACGCTGCAAGGCGCTCTCAACAATTGAATCCCTTTTTTTTATTTTTGCAAATAAAGTCAATGTCCGACCCTCCTATTAATAGGGCTCCAACCCAGGACTCAAACAAGTAGAATTCGAGGTTAACCACTTGAACCTAGAGAGCTCTGGCGTGTGTGTGGAGGGAAATAATGCCACAGGAGAACTATAAAATATTGCTCATCAAGTCGATCAAGCTGGATTTCTTTCTTTGTCGGGAGTAAACATCGTCGTACGGGAAAGAGTGTTCATCCTGTTAGGACTGCAGTCCCGTTTGGAGACAAACTACTCAGAATTTGTATAGTTTGCCCCCATAATGGGACTGCAGTACTATAGGGGTGAAGACAGCGGTCAAGCGTGGGGAAAATCTATCCGCATGCACAACAATGAATTGGAGCTGAAGTTCTACCTGGTAAGTAAATTCTTGGGGACTTTCACTTCTTACACGCTCCCTCTCGTCTCTGTGTCATCTGTTGTACGGGAAGTCATCTTGTTCAATAAAGCTGTCTGTCGTGTGTCCAGCAGGGACGCGAAAATACTACGAGTATTCACCCTTTCAGGACCGCAGTCCCATTTTGGGGACAAACTACTTGAAATTTGAGTGGTTTGTCCCCAAAATTAAACTGCAGTTCAAAAAGGGTTGACACCAGGCTATAGTACACCTGGTACCTGGAACGAGGTACCCGGGTATCCTGAGACTTTCATTTTTCAACCATGGGTCTTCCTTCATACAACACCGGGAGAAAGATGACAACCAACCAACCCACAATCCTGTTTTTTCCCACTGAAACCGAAAATTGTCTGGTGTTCCAAGTTTGAACGACGCTTTCCGCCTGTAAGATAGACTGCCACTATGGCCCGAAATATAACGTACGTTGGAAGTCTAATACGAATATCAAACGAATCTTATATTACCGTTCAACGCGGTAACACACCCCCGGTGGGGACGAATTTCCAAACCGGAAAAACAGGGGGGGGGGGGGGGGGCACACGCAAGCAGAATATGGCTTTGGAGAGCTCTTGTTGAGGTCATTCCGAAATTGGAAGCATGCATCGCTCGGTTATGTATTATTACGGGGGACCATAGTAAATAGGACCTATGGTACAGCAAAAACCGGTGTATGTTCACCTATTAAAACTGACAATATTTGGTTCTGTGTACTATGGTCCCCCGGTAAAAACTTGGCACTCTCCAACCGTTCTCGAGCAGATAACCTTGGGACTTCTTCGTCCGCGGGCTTGTGCTATCTTGCGGGTTGCCACTCCGACCGGGCATAAAATATGCGCTTGATACTCACATCAGAGCTCAAACGGACGGGGCTCATAGTAGTATCGACCAGAGCGGTATACGGTAAACATCAATCATGTTTTTGGGAACGAGCAGCTTGGGTGGATTTTAGAGTTTGACTGTCGCCGTGTCCGCAGTAGGGACAAGGGTTAACCCTTTCAATACTGAAAGCCCCGTTACCGGGGACAAACCACTCAATTTCCAAGTAATTTGTCCCCAAAACGGAACTCCGGTGTTGAAAGGGTGATTAATGTGCCCCCAAAACGGGACTGCGGTACTGAAGGGGTCAACTCCGCCACTGCATTGCAGCCATTCCGTCCAGTCTGATTCCACGTATTTTGTTCCAGAAAACGTGAGGTGGGCAGCAATTCTCAAGGGCTTGGCGATACACACTCTGGAGAAAAATCCACCGGACGTTTTTACTCTTAATATTTACGCCCATTAATAGACGCGCCGTGTATAGTTGCCAGAGGGGTGGACTTTTTTCTTCTTTTGTTTTGGCGGGGGGGGGGACGGTTCTTACCATCCCCAGTCGTGGGCGACGAGAGTCACGGAACGCCCGTTGTCCGCGGCCTCGACCGTTCTCTCCAGTCGCTTCAGCACCTCGTCCACCGAGTAGCCCCACCTCTCCGCATGAGTGTCTTCGGCGTTGAACCCGGGAAGATCGGTCGTTACGCAAAGGCAACGATCTTTCAGGTGGGCAACCTGTCATGCGTGAACAAAGTGTCGGGATCGTAGGCGAAGCGAGGCACCGCGGAGCGGGGCAAGGCACGGCAAGGTGAAGGAAGGGACAGCAAGGTGGAGTGGTAGAGGCAAAGAGAGGCGAAGCAAGACGGAGCAAGGCGAAGCAAGACGGAGCAAGGCGAAGCAAGACGGAGCAAGGCGAAGAAAGGCGAAGCAAGGCGAAGCAAGGCGAGGCAAAGGCGAGGAAAAGCAAAAAAAAAAAAAACGAAAAAAAAAAGATAAAGCAAGGCACAAACATCGAGGCGAAGAAAGGGGAACAAACGTGATGCAAGGCACAGCAGTTAAGGCAGACCAAGTCAATGCGAGGCTCAGCGAAATGAAAATGAAGCAAGGCGAAGCAACGAAAAAAGGCGATTCAATGCGATTCGAGGCAAAAAAGTACGCCGACGGGAGGCACAGCAAAGGGAAGGTAAGGCACTTATGAAGGGGCAAGGCGAAGCAAGGCACACCAAGGTGAACAAAAGCAAAAATACACAGAAGGGCAGAGCAAGGCTCCGCAAGGCAACCGAGGCAAACGCGGTTCAACAAGGCACACACCGGTGCATGAACGCGAAGCAAGGCAAAATAAAGAAAAGGCGATTCAAGGCGACTCACGGCAAAACTACTGCTACCAGTAAGAGAAGCGAGGCACAGCAGGGCAAAGCAAGACATGGGAAAAGGTGAAGAAAAGCAGAGCAAGACGGAGAGAGGCACAACAAAGGCTAAGCCAGGCACAGCAAGGCGAAGCAGGGCACAAGAGGGCGAAGCAAGCCAAAGCAAGGCTCAGGCAGCAAGGTGACAAAATTACAAGCGAGGCAAAGCACTGCCCTGCAAGGCGAAACAGGGCGACGCAAGGCGGGCAAAAAGAGGCCGGCGAAGCAAGAAGTCGAGCCGCCGGGAGGGGGGGGGGGGGGGTACTCATTTGTTGCTTGCCTCATTTATATTCCTTCGACCATTGCCATTGCCTATCTACGCATCCCTTTCGAGACTGAAGACCGTTCCTTACTCCTGATAGCGACGCACTTCCAACATTTGGGCGCTCGTTCCGTTTTTTTTCAATATATTACAACCGCCGGGGGGCGGTGCGAGTTATGTCATGTTATACCAGGGGAGGGGGGGGGGGTGGCGGATAAACGCGCATACAGGGTCGCAGACTTCACTCGTGTTGAATGATGCCGGCATCTACTACTACTGTTGTACCTATCTGGTACCTGGTACGAAGCTTTTTCAATTATTAATAATATACGAATCGTACATCATCACCTTTAGGATTCTGCCTCGTATCAGGTACCAGGTACGTAACTATTGCTTCTTGCTCGTACTTGTACCAACCCTGTCTGCTTTCTTCTTTCTGCTTTCGTCTATATATAATGCCACTGCCGTTTCCCTCTAAATGTTAATGTTCCCCCCCCCCTTCCCTCCCCACGTTCCCTAGGATGCCACCCATTATTTGCACAGTATATTACAACAGGTACCAAGTGATTCCAGTTGCTGTACGTGCGAGCATATATGATTATTGTGTGATTTTTTGTCGGGTTTTCCGACGACTTTTGGCGGTGAATGTCCAATAAATTCGCCGCATTTTTTTTGTGTACTTCAAAAGTTTTTCGTCTTTTCGCGTCTTTTTTAATCGATGAACATGTTCGACATTGCAGCAGCTGAAGTGAGGGTGACCTTTGGCGTTCGGTTCGTGTTTTCCTGACTGCTGAACTGAACGACAACATTCCCTCTCACTGAGAAGCTGCTGCTATTAATAGCTGCTGCTGCTGCTGCTGCTGTTGTAGCTGCTGCTTCTAGTAGTACTGTTGCTACTGCTGCTGCTGCTGCTGCTGCTGCTGTTGTTGCTGTTGCTGCTGCTGCTGCTGCTTTGTTGCTGCTGCTGCTGCTGCTGCTGCTGCTACGACTTCGCTGCTGCTGCTGCTACGACTGCGCTGCTGCTGTTACTACACCAAGGAGCTACTACTACCGTCGCACTACTGCTGTAGTACTCGTATCCAAAAGTTATCGATAGCTGTGCTGTTGCTACATATTGCTGTACTGCTTCTGCTGCTCCTGCTGCTCCTGCTGCTGCTGCTGCTGCTGCTTCGCACCTGCTTATCCCACATGGTGTGGTCGTCCGGCCAGCCATGGACAAAGACCAGTACCGGCCCGCTTGCATTTCCATCCACGAAGGTCCTCAACGCTGGACCCGCAGAGGTTGCAGCTCCACCAACTCCGATCCTCTCATCGCCGGTGCTTG